>QANX01001366.1:0-53467 GCA_003254975.1 Ochetophila trinervis
ATTTCACATAGTCTATTATTGTAAAAAAAAAAATCTTTAATAATAGATTTTAAATGATAAATTATTTATTATTATTTGGATTGTGCTAAGTTTGTATTTTGCCAAAATTGCTAGTAGGTATGTTCGCGTAACTTGCCATATGTTTGTGTCGTGCTTGATCTATAACATGTCTATCATGTGCTGTGCTTGTGACGTGCTTGGTCCACCGCGTGCTTGTGCCATGCCTAGCCTGTCACGTGTTTGTGCAGTGTTTGACCCATTATAGACTCGTGTCGTGCCAATCATAGTTCCTTACTTATTTCGTGCTCGATATGGCACTGTGTGTAACGTGCCGTGCTCGTTCGGCTCGCCCATTTTTACACCTCTAATTATTTGTGACAATGTATAGAGTGAGAGATAAAAAATGATTAAATATATTAATTCTAAATATAGATGGACAATGGTATAACTCAACATATAATGTATTTTTTAAAGAGATTTTTTGAAATATCTCATAGGTATTTATAAACTGCATTCATATGTTAAAAGATGGTCTAAATGCACTTTAGTACCCTCTAAAATTGAATTTGTTCACATTAGGGTCTCTATAATTAATTTGTGCAAATTGATACCCTCTAAATTGAAAAAAGTTGCACATTTGTCCAATTTATTTAAAATTGTGAAACTCTATCAACTTAGAAGTTACGTGCCTAACACGCGAAAACAAAATTGATTTCTTATTATACCAAAATTAAAAAAATTAAAAAACATGAAAGAAAATTTAAAATTCATTTATAACTTCTTTATATCTTTAATTTTTTTTTTTAGTTTTTTGTACAATTCAAAATGAAAAAACTAATATTTAGAGTAACTTGTTATACACGTGACTTCTAAATTGACGAAATTCAACAATTTTAACTAAATTAGACAAATATACAATTTTTTTTCAAAATAGTCATGTTTCAAATGTGCAACTTTCAGTACTACTTATAAATGGGTAACATTTATTTATTTAAAATTTTTTTTTCAGGTGATAATATTGAAAGGTCTTTTGTGGTATTTTCTTGGTAAAAGGGTCTTTTTTTGTCTTTGGTCTACGAAGACTTGAGTAAAGCATTATCTCCGGGACACTACAAGGTGTATTATTAGCGATGATAGACTTTCAGTAGACTTTGTAAAAAAGCTACATCTCGACTCTGGAGCCACTTTCCTGTTGCAGCCAGGAAATTGCCAAGGACTTTTCCAATATGTTTGGTTACATTGGAAATAATTTTCACAGGAAGAGGCACTTTAATCAGAACAGAAAAGATATATGCGTTTTGTAATTTCTATAATGTAAACAGAGAAAAGTGCTGATTTTGGCATTAGAAAAGATATATGTAGGCCACTTTAATCAAAGAAGACTTGGAAGAATCACTGCAAGAGAAAATTTAATTATATGCGTTTTGAACAAAGAATTGAATTGCTTTTTCATGCTGTCCCACCACTTAAAACCATCACCAATGAGGTTAAAAAATAAAAAGTAAATTTGTAGAAATGAGTTAAAAAGAAAAGAAAAAAAAAAAAGGCACTATCAATTCCAATATATAGCTGTAAAATTGAGAGTCACGTCGCAAGCATGGATCACAACTTCTTTTGGTTTTTAGCTCAAGTTTTGAACTGGACTTTTGAATTAATATTCCAGATGTACACATTTAAACTTCGGAGCCAAATGGATTATTCGGTTGGACGGTCATGGCTACCATATTATTAGTCTAGGTTTAACCAATATTAATAATATGGCATTTCATCATATATAACATGTTATTTAAAAAAAAAAAATATTTGAACTCCAAATGAATAAATCATTAATTTGTAAACATATAACTAATTGTTTTGACATCTTTTCGAATTCAATTCACTGCTTTGCCAAACTCTCAACAATAGGTCAGGGGAAGAGATCCATTACCAATAAATATTACAGGTGAAATACTTATGCTCAAGTTGGGAAGTTGCAACTCCACTTTTCAAGATTCCAGATGTCCACCATAATAAATAGTAAGGTAAATTATAAGAAGCACAAAAAGGTGTATAACCAAATAGTGCATGTGCAATTGTCATAGTTATTGTACATAAATTTATCTAGATATATAACAAGTATCAAAAGCTTAATTTCCATAAAATTCAAAAACGTGTATAATTGAATTCAAAAATCATGATAAAATGGTGGAGGACAAAAGAAAAAAATTAATACTAGCTAGTTACACATATAATCCAACTATGATATATCATCAATATCAAAAAAGTCAAAGAGGAAGAAAAAACTAATTGTAAGTGAAACCATAACAGAGCTAAGATCCACAAAACTAAAAATGGTTTATAAATGAGTATTCAACCATTATAAAAAATCTAAACTAAATAGAGTTTATGTACTGTAATTGACAAGAAGTTTTACATACATTAGAGAAACATTGCTTTTAAATTGAAATGATAAAAGAAAAAGAAATCGATTTTTTAAAAGGGTATTGAAAAATATTAACGGATCAAAATAGTCCTAAATAGTTTTTTTTTTTTTTCAAAATCTTTTTATTAAATCTGTCTTTTGGACGTAATTTATATGGGTTAAATATTATTGGCATTTTAAACTTTTCCTTTAAAAAAATGCATTTTTTTTTTCTATATAATTGAAATCAACACTGAAAACGGATCTATTTTTTTTTTTTCCAAAAATACGTACATATGCGTATTATTCCCATAAGATTCACGAATTTTCTAACTAAGTCTAATACATTAAAATCGGTAAGAAAAGTCACCAAAATCATCATCAAGTAGCAAAGGCAAAAGTTGTTGTGGCAATAGCATGTCAAAATCGTCACCTACTACTGGCAAAGGCAAAGACTATGCCATTATCGGAATGGGCAAAGACGACTCTGCAAAACAAGGATATTGTTGTGGGGATCACAATGGAATTAGACAAGGAGGTTGTGGTTGTGGATAAACATATGTAGAGGAGCCAATACAAAATGGTCTTCTCGTACTTGAAAGGTGGCGGGGCAAAATGATTATCAAAGCTTATGACGATGAAGTTGTTCCCGATCTTACTTTTGTTTAGTACTTGATTAAACTAATATAGTCCACAAAACTTTACTATATTCCCAGCATTTCAAGCAATTTAATTATTGATAAGTTATGTATTGACTATAAAATATTTATGTGAATTCTTGACCGTACAATAGCTATAAAAATAGACTACTTCGTGACAACAATTTAAAATCCTAAAGGTCCGAACATCCTTATAATGTCCTTCTAATAACATTGATATATATATATATATATATACTATTATCATGATATCGATAATTGTCATTAAAAATCAATTTTAATGACAAAATTAAAAATTATCGTCATTAAAAACAGACTATTCAATAACATAAGTTTTAAAATTGACACTAAAAACAATTTTTAGTGATAATCTTAATGATCAGAATATTCTAACGATAACATTACTATATATATACATATACACACACAAAAAAAACTGTATTACGAGTCATCGCCTTGTACTTTGTGGGCGCCTAGTTAGTTTAACAAGCTTAGGTAAGCTTTTTTTTATTTTTTTATTTTTTTTTTTTGGGATAACTGATATAAATGCCTCTTCAACTATAAGAGTCTGACACTTTAATATCTGAACTTTTATTTGCACTTCAATCCCAAACTTCGATCTCTATAAAGATTTGTTATTGGACTAGATTGCATACTAAATTTTGTTTCTTGCTTGTGCTTGATTGTTGGGCATATAAAAAAAAATTAGTTTTAAGAATTTTGTATAGCCTACAGACAAAATTTTTCTTTTCTCCTATTTTTATTAATTTTTAAATTTTTGTTTATTTATTGACTAATTGGCACAAGTATCTTCTGACCTATAAGTGTTTTAGTACTTTATTATTGCAAGGCCGGCGTCTCCCAGGAACTCGAGGCGTTGGTAAGAAGTGGAACTGGTGCCCATGGAGGCGTGAGTGAGGGCCTCCTCTAAATGCTTCTTGTTCTTGAATTTGTATATATATATATATATATTAAAGTGAATGCTTCTTTGGTAAGCAAAGAGGGTTTTGCTTTGCAAGAGGGAATCTAATAAAGTTGGCGATTAAAATACTCCCTCTAATCATAACTAATATTCGTGCTGCGTCCGTACGGTTTGCTTTTGCTTTGGCTTTCGGTGCTTTTGCTTTGGCTTTCGGACCTTTCCCCTCCTTCCTCACACCAATATGATCGAGCTCTCATTGACGGTTCCATCTTCCTCCTTCCTCACACAACGTCAACTTCATCGTCACCGTCGGAAGTACGACCCAGAGGTTCGAAGATTAAACTTTGGTAATTTTTGTTTTAAAATAATCTGAAGAACTCATAGCGTTTTTATTGAAATTTAAGAGTTCTTTTCTCTCTTCTTGTCGAGCTACCAAACTTTGGTATTTATTTATTTTTTAGCTGAGCTTTCTAAAATATGGATATTTGAGGGTTATTTTTTTTATTTTTTTGAGCTGAGCGTTTTTTGTTTTGGGTTGGAAAATTGGTTCTGTGCTTTTGAGCTGTTGAACATGTATTTATAATATGCCCGCCAACTGTTTGTTGAATGTCTTTCGAGGTTGAAAGTACTCTGTGTGTGTATGTATTCCCACCAACGTTTTATTGTTGAAACTAGATATATGATGATCTTTCTGTGTTGCTAGTTGTTTGAAGATAATGTATAAATGCATATTGGTTCTTTGAGCTGAGCTTTTTCTTTCTTTTTTCTTTTTTGTTGGGTGTACAGAGCCTTATATATATGAATTTTATTTCGTATCAAAAAGACTATTTTGTACAATAGTATGTGTTGGCCAGGCGTGTGACGGGTTAGTTTTTGTTACATAAAGTAGTTTTAGCAACGATTCTGTCACATATTCTATGTTTTGTGATAAATTTGTTTCTGTCACAGAAAATCCTTTTTTTTTAATGAATTATAATCCTAAATCTTAAAGTTTCTTACTTTAAGAAATTCTCTTAGATAGTGTGACTAATTAGCAAAACAATATATATCAAGAATACTATCTATTTTGTTAAGGTTAAAATAAAGAGGCACACAACATTATCATTGTGTAATTACATATATTGCTATAGACCACCAATTGGAAGAAATAGTAAAGAACGCTAATGCCCAAAAAGAAAATTGCAATTGCTAACAATTTAAGTACTAGTGCAATTAATATTTAGATTTTAAAAAGGAAAAAAAAAAACATTCACATCCTATTGAATGTACTTCAATTACATTTTTCATTTTTTGGTAGTCGGCCAATAGTAAAAAAACAAATGGTACAAAATGGCAAAGAATTTTCTGGAATAGCTAGAAACACAGAGCACCACTGCCTATATGTATGAATGAGTACCAACGTAATTTTTTTTTTAAAACCAAAAAATATTAAATGATAAGTCTTGACCTTTTTATTTTTATTTTTTGAAGAAACCTTTTTATTTGTTATTTGCTAAGAAATAATACATGAATGATGAATCATTCCCTTCTATTTGTTACTTGCAAAGTAGTCTTTTTTCAAATTATCCTCAAAAGCTTAAATGTGAAGAGGATTATAATTAATCTTTAATTATTACCTCTACCTATAGCAGTTATATATATCGTGTAACGTTACTCATTTCATACATTAACGCACGCATGCATATTTCCATTTGGCTTTTCATATATCGATCCATGATATATCTTTAATGATCATATTATTTTGTAACTATTTATATATGACTGATGTTGCAAAACCTTTCATCTCTTGATCTTCATTTCTTCCTATTTTTCCCTTCAAACAGAATTCATTTGCAAACATAATTGAAAGTTAATGGAAACTCAAGAAGCTAAGGACGTAAGTTTAAAAGTGAAGCTTCTCGTCGATGCAAAGGAGCAGAGGGTGTTGTTTGCTGAAGCTGGCAAAGACTTTGTAGATTTTCTCCTCAACCTTATTTCAATGCCTGTTGGCTCAGTCACTAGGTTACTGCTCTCAAACAGCACTGGAATGGTGGGGAGTCTAGGTAAGCTTTACAAGAGCATAGAAGAGCTCAGTGACACTTATCTTCAACCTGCTCTTAACAAGGATTATCTTCTAAATCCAAAAGCACAGTCAATGCATGGTGTTGTGACCCCTTTTTTGTTGCCGGCCTGCGATGTATCACTCACTAAAAAGATATACAACTGTCCTCGCAGTTGTAGTGATTACGTCTCGGACGACCCACGAGCCATATGTCCTAATTGCAGTAGACAAATGTCAAGAGAGATGTCATATGTTGCACCCCCTGCTGCACCACAAGGGGGGTCTTGTAGTGGGGGCGATGAGGGAGGGTATGTGAAAGGGGTTGTGACTTATATGGTAATGGATGATTTGGAAGTGAAGCCCATGTCCACCATTTCTAGCATTACTTTGCTTAACACCCTCAATGTTAAGGACATTGCTAACCTTCAGGAGAAGATGGTTTCTGTAGGCATGGATGAGGTTTGAATAATGTTTCTTAATTTTGTTTTTTTGTTTTTTTTTTTTAATTTTAAATGTGTTATTTATTTAAGTTTGTCATGTTGAAATTAATAAATGTGCATCCATGTATTGTAGGGATTGAAATTGTTGAAAGCATCATTGCAGTCAAAGAGTGTTCTCACCGATATATTTCTGGGACTGAAAGCAAAATAAAAAAAAAAAAATTAATAGCCTATAAATAAAAGGCAGAATGGTTTTGTTCTTGAAATTTACTGTTTGGGTTATGAGGATTTTATGGCTACTTCATTTTGTTTTTATCTTTGAAGTACTTATGTAATTTCTTATGAAAACATCTTATTTCAACGTTTCATATCCACATTTAATTACCGATTGAGCTTTTTCAATTTTATTTAATAGAGGTTGAGACATCAATTAACAAAAAATTATCATTAGGGTTATTAAAATCCAAGACTTCACATATGACGGAGTGAAGTTTAATCATGCATGATTTATTTTTTATTATGTTTTATTTTTTTTATTTTTTTATTTTTTATTTGGTAGATAACACAATATGTATTTACAAATAAAAAATTAAAAAAATATATTAATAGTTTTATTTTATATATTTTATTTTAAATCAATATTCGAATTTAAATATACATTTAAGTAATAATTAACTAAGTCATCTTTTTAATTTTAAGCTCTAGATTTTAATAGAGTAATTTCACATATTCTATTATTATAAAACAACTTTTTATACAATAGATTTTATATGATAAATTATTATTTGAATTGTGCTGAGTTTGTATTTTGCTTAAATAGTTAGTATGCATCTCTGTGTGGCTTGTCATGTGCTTGTGTCGTGTCCTGTCCATCATATGCTTAATATCGATTGTGCCATGTCTGGCTTATTATAGACTCGTACCGTGCCAGACATAATCCATTATATGCTGAACATAACACAATTTGTAACATGTAGTGCTCATGCCGTACTCGTGCGGCCCACCTATTTTTACACCTCTAGCCACACCCACACACAAAAAGGAAAATCAACTTTGTAACTCAAAAGTCTTATACAAATCTGGCACACATAAATTAACTATCCTGGAGTAGTCTCTCACAAGTCTTATTATAGGGCTTTAAATATTATTCTTATTTTGTTTCATCCTGCAGGAATACATTGGTGAAAGCAGTCTTTGACTCCAAGGATGCCTTTAACAATTTAAACCCCTTCATGCAAATAACAATATGTTTATTAATTTCAACATATATAAATAAAATTAGACTTCAATAAATTAATAAATATGTAACACACTTTAAAATCCATACAAAAGAAAAAAGAAAACAAGAAATATAAAAACTTACTCAAACCTCATCAATGCCAATTGAAACCATCACTACGCCAAAATGGTTAATAGACGACACTAAATGCACGGCATAAAATAAAAATTGCGTTGCGTAAAACTAATCCGCAACTCAAAATTGTTGCGTCGTTTTTATTTTAACAAAATAACGACACAAAAACGATGCCAAAATGTTTCATTGGTGGCGCGAAAAAGATTCAGCAACACGTATTTGTCTAATGTCGCGAAAAATCTGTGCGCCAAATACATTTCGCGACACATATTTGAAGTATGTCGCGAAAAAGTTATGCATGAAACACATTAAGCGACACCTATTGGACATGTGGCGCGCAATATTTGCACGCGAAATACATTCCGCAACACATATTATGCATACGTCAACAAAAATATGCCCGCTAAAACTTTTTGCTACATAAAAGCGTAACATGTCGCTAATTAATTCGGCGCGGAACCTAATTAGCGACACCTAAAATACATTTCGCGATAAATATTTAGCATTGTCCTGAAAATTTTACTAGGCAAAAAAACATTCACAACAAAAAAGATAAAAAATACATTATTAGTGACAGAGCCCAAACCACCTAGATCATGTCTACATGACTTAATATTTTTATTAAGCCAATAAGCAGTTGTTTATCTCCACTATCCCATTATTAATATAACGAAATCCAACAGACAGGAAAAATTCACTCTACTGCCAGAAATTTTATTAAAAATTTCAACAGCATTTCATCTGTTTTTCTGACATCCCCAAATACATATAATTACAATCCTGCACGAGAAAACATTCATATACCTTATCCAATTTACAAGCAAACATTTCCCACAGTAATCACATCTCATAGAATAATTCAACATTCAAATAAAATATATCAATTATAATTTTCCATAGCTGGACTTAGTCTAAAAATAAACTGAGCTGCCTACATACTTTTATTAATAAGGATCAAGCTACTTGTAGTTCTTAAAGCATATTTACACAAAATATGCCACTTCTGATACAGTTGCTATTCAGAAGTCAACTTGACAAATATATATTTTAACCCAATTTCAAACACATCAATAATCCAAAATAAGCTCTACTAATTAACAAGAAGCTTAACCAAAGCAAAACACATAAATATCAATATTCATCACATATTCCTCACTTATCATATTTTAATCACTTTTAATTCTATCAAAGCTTTTCAAACAAATTTAACGGATAATAGCCATAGCTTAGAGGCATAATCCCTCACCCAAGCAAACAATCTGTCGGCATAAGTCATCGCCCAATTAAATAGCACCCCTACTCGGCGGCATATCCCATCGCCAAGCAGTTATCAACCATATATACCATGCATTTATGAATCCACACGAAAATGATTACATTCGCAACATTTACTTTAACCCATAAATAAGGTATGAATCCACACAAAAATGATTACATTCGCCCAATTAAATAGCACCCCTAATCATATACATGTATTTACTCTAGAGAATATAACAAGATAATATATATATATATCACACATTATTTGTAACATCTCGTCTCGGGAAGATATTGAAAATTTCTCAAAGTTGACTAAGTTTGACCAAGGAAGGGCTCGGGGTTGACTTTTTGTGTGGGTATGTGTTAGCTTTAACTAAGGTACCGTTGCGTAGAGCTAGTCGATACGAGTTCGTAGACTAGTAGTACGCTCAATTCCGAGTTAAGACCGAGAAGTTATGGCTGAAATATCATGAAGGGCATTTTGGTAATTTGCTGTGGCAGGGCAAAAATAACTATTTTGCCCCTGCCTTTATATTTTTTTTATCCAGAAGGATCTGGAAAGAGGAGACACGCCACACGCACGCACGCAGCCTCCTCCCCCTCGGTCATGGTCGCCGCCGGAAATGGCCGTTTTCCGGCCAGTTTGGGCCGGAGTTTTAGCTGGGAAATGAGGCCGCCGACCTCCTCCTCCTGTTGACACCGGTGGTTATCTGGATCCTTGCCCAGATGGCCGGAATTTGTGAGAAAAGCCGGTCAGCGGGAAGTTGCGGTTTGCCGGATTCCGGCGAGATTAGGCCGACCCAAGCGTCGGAAAAGGTAGCCTGGGTCTTCTCTTTTCTTTTCCCACCGTTTGCGGGCCGTGAAACACCGTGATGTTGCCGGAAAAATAGAGAAAGCCGGTGGCTTCCATTTTCGCCGATCGCCGGTTTCCTGCGAGATTCCGGCGATGGGTCACCTCCTTTCCCCCTATTTTGGACCCCCTGAGTCCGATTCCGGTGTTCGTTCGTCTCAAATCTCTTTCGTTCGGGCAGTGTGAATAGATGAAGCTCGTCCGCCGCTTTCCGGCCACCACCGGCGGCGGATGGACGAGGTAAGTTCTCGGTTGCGTTCTAAATTTCACGAGCTTCGTTTCGGTATATAATTTGCATATTATAGATAAATATCGGAATTTATCCGGTTGTGAGCGGTGTTGTTAAACATGGTTAAACGAGAATTGTAGAAAATCGTGATAGAATTACGTGCATAATTGTGTGTTGGTAATTACCGTGGAGTGAATTGGTTATCAAGAATATAGGATTGAATTATTTGATTGAAGTGTCGTGGTTAGTGGTAATGATTACGGAATATATTTTATAGTCAAATTGTGTGTTAATCTCTATGTGGATCCGGTTGTGTAGAATTGATTTGATTGTGCTGAAATTAATTGAGTTGCTGTGAATGATTGTATTGAAATGTTTGTGAGTGTTTGTGTTGCATTGTTGGTGTTTGAACGGATTTGGAAATGGTGATGGGTGAACGATGATGTGGAGATGTGATGACGTTGATGTTATTGAAAGTGAGATATAACGTGTATTTGAGGCGTTACTTTTGAATAGTAATTGCATCAGTTGCGGCATATTTAGTGTAAATATGCACTCGGAACTACAGGTAGCTTGATCCCTTGTAGAAAGGGTATATAGGCAGCTCAGTTTTAGACTGAGTCCAGCTACACCATACTTAGACAATATATTTGTTTAAGTGTTGGGTTGTGTACTGAAATGTGGTTTATTGTGTGGGAAAGACGTGCTGGTAGAATAAATTTTGTATAGAAATGTTTTTCCATGCAGGTTATAACTTTTAGCATTTTGGGGAGTGTTAGAAACAGCCGAAATGCTGCCGAAATTTCTAATAAAATTTTTGGTAGTAGAGAAAAACCTTTCGGTCCGTTGGTTCTTTTTCGTTTGAAAAAGTGACTCATCAGACTTTAACGACTGCTTGTGGCTTAATGGAAACATTAAGTCACGCAGGCAGGATCTAGTAGGGTTGGGTCCTGTCATTATTCATTAATAACTTAACATCACAAGATAGGGTAACCAATCATCACGATCTTTCTTCCCAAGGCATCGTGGCTGGAATGAGGTGCAGTCATCACGATCCTTGGTCTCTAGGAATCGTGGCATTTAAAAGGTTTCTATATGGCCGAGGGTACCCTCTCCAACATCATCACCATCATTATCCACATCACTTTCATATGTACCCCACAATTTCCACAACAATCCATCAATCTGTAATTCCATTCAATTCACCATCCATAAACCAAATTCCACATACAAATCAGTTATCCACATCACAACTCACAAATTTAATTATATATAAACATAATTATATACGACAATACTCACAATCATATACATATAATCTTAAACTCGAAATAAAACCACCAAAACATAAATGCATACATATTTATATCACAAATCATCAACTAAATTAATCTACCACTCATCAATAAAACATCAAATCCACACTTTCAGTGTATAAAAACATATACATTTATATATATACATCACAATCATAATACATTTACACATTCAAAAAATATATATATACACTCACTCACATTTATACATAATTATTTATAAAAATTACATTCCTTAGAGACCATTCCAACCCACAATTCATAATTGTTCTCAACTTATACTAATCCTTCAACCTAAACTCAAGCTTCATATATTAATCATAAAATCACCAAATAATTCCTATTTAACAGTTATCACCAACATAGCTCAAAATTAAGTAAATTCAAATACTTAATAATCATATGCAAATTATATATCAAAGTGAAGCTTGAGGAGTGTAGGAAGCAATACTAAAATTACCTTGCCCAACCGCCACCGGTGATGGCTGAAAAGTCACGGCTGGACACCAACTCTTCACACCATTCAACTGAGGAGGATTCGGGAAGAAATGATTGTGGATTCGGATTTAGGGGGTTTGAAATAGCGGGAAGGGACAGATCTTGCAACTGGAAACCACCAAAATTCGGCGACCGAAGGAGAAACGGGTTCGCCAGTTTCTTCAAGCTTCCCGGTGACTCACGGGGTTCTACGAGCGCTTGCCGGCCTGGCTGGGTAGAGAAGATGGCCGACTTTGATCCTCGGGAAGTGGGTTGGCAGATTTTTCACCGGAGCCCGACGATTTCAGACGAGAGGGTGGATAGGATTTCTCTTGTTTTTTGACAACCTAGGCATTTCCACGGGTGATCACCGGAGCCATTGAGTTGGGGAGGTCGCCGGCTTCAAGTTCCATGTAGTTTCTGGCCCGAGCTAGCTGGAAAACGGCCTTTGCCAGCGAAGGAGACTGATGCGGTGGGGTGGGGCTATGTGCAAAGGAAACCAGTTGGGGGAACGGGGGTGTTCTGCTCCCAAAGCTTTCTAGAGAATTTAAAATAAAATTTAGGTAAGGGCAATTTTGTCATTTCACTCTTTTAATGTCAGCCTTGCAAAATTACCAAAATGCTCCACACTATTTTAACCATAACTTCACGGTCTTAGTCCCGAATCAAGCATAGTACAAGTCTACGGACTCGTATCAATTAGCTCTACGCAACGGTACCCCCGTCAAAGCCAAAGCATATCCACACAAAAAGTCAACCATGGGCCCACTCGTGGTCAAATTGGTCAAACTTGATCAACTTTGAAAATTTGTAGTATTTTCTTAAAACGGGATGTTACAATTAGCAACACAGGTGTCCTATAATTGGTGACACCAGCGTCGCCTTTACTCAAAAAAAGTGTCGCCAATTTGATAAAATCCGAAATTGGCGACACTAGTGTCTCATTTTCTCCAATTATTACAAAATTTGCAAAACAAGAGATGTTGGTGTCGCCAATTGTATATCATCTATTTTACATCACGCTAAAAATTAATTAACACCTACCATAGATATTTCATAATACGAAAATAATAAATATATAAGATATCATAGAAAATTAGAATTTATATCATATAAATTATATGATTTGCATGTATATAAATATATAAGATATCATATAAGATTAGAGCATATAATATTTATATGATATATGTTTATATATGAATTGCTATAGCTAGTATATATCAACTTTAAAACTCAATTAATATTATGCATATAAATATGATATTATTTAATCAATTTAGCAATTAATGATTTATATGATATATATTTATAATTTTAATTGCTAGTATATAATTTTTAAAACTCAATTGCTAAATGGTAGAGGCATGAGAAGTGAAAATTTAGGAATTAGCTAGCCAGTTGATTATTTAATTAAAAATCATTTGATTCAATTTCTGTGTCACTGTATATACTATATTTATATAGTATGTATACATATTACATAGAAAGTTGGATGAGAATAAATCATATATATATTATACACTATTTGATTTGTACATCTACAGTGTGTGTGTGTATATATATTAGTAACTTTAATCAAACATAATATAGATTTAACCAAAATAATTTGTGCACTTCGGAATATAGAAGGAATTATTAAGAAAACCAAGACTTAAAAACAAATCAGTAATGCGTCCATTTTTTTATGCGTGGCTTAAGAAAAATTAACAAAAAATTAACGGACTTCGTATTTATCTATTTATGCACATATATTCAAAAAGTTATATAGAGTAAGATCCACGAGTGCATACATACCTTTAGAGTATTGTGATGAACAATTAAATGTGTGGATCCTCTTAGTCTCAATCTGCAATCTTAAGGCTGGGATGTATGAGCTAGAGTGAGAGTGGAAAGCAAGTCTATAGTCTATAATATAGAGTGTAGTAGTACATAAGAAGTAGTGTGTATATATATATATATATATATACACAATATACTAGCTAGTATAGTGCATTAATATTTTATTTTTTTGATACATAAGAAGTATAGTGCATTAATATGTATTATATATATAATAATAAAGAAGCATGATAATTGATAATTAGGTAGTCATGACAGTGGAACTAATTGATTGGTTGACAAGAGGAAAAAAAAAGTTATTACAAAACACAAGTGTACATGTTATAACTTGTTTGGAATTACCAAATTTCATGCATCTGCAGCAAACCCTAGACCTTAAATTATAACCCTAAATCTTAAAGTTTCTTACTTTAAGAAATTCTCTTAGATAGTGTTACTAATTAACAAAACAATATATATCAAGAATATTATCTATTTTATTAAGGTTAAAATGGATAGGCACACAACATTATCATTGTGTAATTACCTATAGTAATCGACCACCAATTGGAAGAAATAGAAAAGAACGCTTATGCCCAAAACAAAAATGGCAATTGCTAACAATTTAAGTACTAGTGCAATTAATATTTAGATTTTAAAAAGGAAAAAAAAAAAAGGATTCACGTCCTATTGAATTTACTTCAATTACATTTTTCAGTTTTTGGTATTCGGCCAATATTTAAAAAAAAAATGGTACAAAATGGCAAAGAATTCTCTAGAATAGCTAGAAACACAGAGCACCACTGCCTATATGTATGAATGAGTACCAACGTAATTTTTTTTTTTAAAACCAAAAAATATTAAATGATAAGTCTTGACCTTTTTATTTTTATGTTTTGAAGATACCTTTTTATTTGTTATTTGCTAAGAAATAATACATGAATGATGAATCATTCCCTTCTATTTGTTAATTGCAAAGTAGTCTTTTTTCAAATTATCCTCAAAAGCTTAAATGTGAAGAGGATTATAATTAATCTTTAATTATCACCTCTACCTATAGTAGTTATATATATCGTGTAACGTTACTCATTTCATACATTAACGCACGCATGCATATTTCCATTTGGCTTTTCATATATCGATCCATGATATATCTTTAATGATCATATTATTTTGTAACTATTTATATATGATACAAAACCTTTCATCTCTTGATCTTAATTTCTTCCTATTTTTCCCTTCAAACATAATTCATTTGCAAACATAATTGAAAGTTAATGGAAACTCCAGAAGCTAAGGACGTAAGTTTGAAAGTGAAGCTTCTCGTCGATGCAAAGGAGCAGAGGGTGTTGTTTGCTGAAGCTGGCAAAGACTTTGTAGATTTTCTCCTCAACCTTATTTCAATGCCTGTTGGCTCAGTCACTAGGTCACTGCTCTCAAACAGCACTGGAATGGTGGGGAGTCTAGTTAAGCTTTACAAGAGCATAGAAGAGCTAAGTGACACTTATCTTCAACCTGCTCTTAACAAAGACTATCTTCTAAATCCAAAAGCACAGTCAATGCATGGTGTTGTGACCCCTTTTTTGTTGCCGGCCAGCGATGTATCACTCACTAAAAAGATGCACAGATGTCCTTATAATTGTAGTGATTACGTCTCGGACGACCCACGAGCCATATGTCCTAATTGCAGAAACCAAATGTCGAGAGAGATGTCATATGTTGCAGCCCCTGGTGCATCAAAAGGGGGTTCTTCTAGTGGTGGTGATGAGGGAGGGTATGTGAAAGGGGTTGTGACTTATATGGTAATGGATGATTTGGAAGTGAAGCCCATGTCCACCATTTCTGGCATTACTTTGCTTAACACCTTCAATGTTAAGGACATTGCTAACCTTCAGGAGAAGATGGTATCTGTAGGCATGGATGAGGTTTGAATATTGTTTCTTAATTTTGTTTTTTATTTTTTTGGAATTTTGTTATGTTGAAATTAATAAATGTGTTATTTATTTATTTAAGTTTGTTATGTTGAAATTAATAAATGTGCATTCATATATTGTAGGAATTGAAGTTGTTGAAAGCATCGTTGCAGTCAAAAAGTGTTCTCACCGATATATTCTTGGGAATAAAAGTAAAATAGAAAAAAATTTAATAGCCTATAAATAAAATTCAGAATGGTTTTGTTCTTGAAATTTCTTGTTTGGGTTATGAGGATATTATGGCTACTTCATTTTGTTTTTATCTTTTAAGTACTTATGTAATTTCTTATGAAAGCATCTTATTTCAACGTTTCATATCCACATTTATTGATTGAATTTTTTCAATTTTATTTAATAGAGGTTGACATCAATTGAAAAAAAAAATTATGATTAGGATTATTAAAATCCAAGACTCACATATGACCTAGTGAAGGTTAAGCATATATATATATAATTATTGATTTGATTGAATATTACGATATATATATTTATTAATTAGTTTAGACTTAAACACCTTAAAAAGAAGTCCTCTTGACTTTATTTGTTTTTGTTCAATGTAGTTCTTTCAAATAGACATGGATAAAATTAATAGATTATGTCAACAAAAACTATACTATAACGCACACTTAGGTTTTCAAACTATTTTTTTTTTTTCAAATTGTTTGGTTGTTGGTTTCTAATTAATTTTTCATTTCAAATTCAGTTATAAGATATTAAAGTTAAATTTTTATACTTTTATAATCGCTCTTTGTTATTTGGTATAATTCTAAATTTGACTTTTTCATTTTTGAAATTTCCACAAGCATCCTATGCTAACGTCAAAAAAGTATTTTAAAGTTAACGTCAAAAAAGTATATTGGTCTTTTAGCATAAAATTTATTTTTGCAGAAAAATAATAATAATAATCAAAATGGATATTTTGAAAAAAAATTGAAATATTTTAAAAAAAATTAAAATGGATATATATTTTTTAAATATTTAAAATAATTTTTTTTTTCAAGGAAACCCTCATATTTATGAAACCAAAGTACAATGGCTAGTCACCGTGAATGAAAATTATTGACGGTGCTTTTGCAATCGACTTTAGAAGTGACGGTTGTTAATGATCAATAATTTAATAAAAAATATTCGAAACTGTAGGACAAATTTTTCAAATTCTAAATCTAAATTTCAAATTCCAAAGACATATGCACCAAATTCTCCAAGAAAATGTTCATCCATATAAAAAAAAAAAACACGAATTTTTAATAAGAAGTTGGAAATTTTAAAATAAAACTCACTAAAAAAATTGACACAATCCAATAAAAATCAAATTTTATAGTTCCAATATCTTAAATACTTCGGTTTCAACACTGATTTAAATTTTATTAATCAAATTAGCTTATATAATTTGCACTGAGAATAAGAGAGAGAGAGAAAAACTTGTATGGGTAGAAATTTATGTAGGCTATACAAAATTCTTAAAACTAATTTCTTTTTTATATGCCCAACAATCAAGCACAAGCAAAGAAACAAAATTTGGTGGGAATCTAATCCAATAACAAATCCTTTTAGAGATTGAAGATTGGACTTGAAGTGCAAAATAAAAGTTGAGATATATGTTAAGAATAGCAACTTAACATATATATGTAATCAAGCATCACATAGCAATAACCATCAACAAGTCATCACAATTAAATTAAATCTTAATGTGAAATTCGGTATAGATCGATCTGAATATTTATCTATAGCAGTAACTATCAACAAAGCATCACATAACAAATTAAATAAAACATCCCAACTACATACCAAATATGAGACGAAAGGCTGATCAATGCTGACTCGAGCACAAGATCTTGGGTGAGTTGGCGAAACTAAATGCATGAGTAGGCTAATTCCTTTAGAGCAAGCTCAAGCTTAAGCCATTCATGATCAGTTAGAGAAGGCCAAAAGTGGTGGGGCTCCGTAACATTAATTGAATTGGCCTCATCATGGGTCTGTTAGCAACAACTTCATAGCCTTGTAATTGTTGGCACAAATCGCTCCCAAGATGAGAACTAAGTCTAGAGAATGCAAAATGCTATGAAATACTCTTCAACAATGTCTTAGCCTTGTCACTACTAGTTGAATTTCCATTTCTCCCAAAAGCTTAAGCTAATGGGAGGTGAGTCTTCATATCTTTTAAGCATTTTCTCTAACATTTCGAGGACATGTAGGTCCAACATCTTTTGGGCTCATTTGGGTCCTTATATCTGTTTTTAATTTTTCTTGGGTGGAGTTGTTGAGTTTGGAACCCAGGACCTCGAGACCATAGGCTTTGATACCAAGTTGAACTTTCACTTCTCCCAAAAGCATAAGCTAATGAGAAGTGGGTCTTCATATATTTTAAACATTTTTTCTAACACTGCTACATGCACTTTCATCTTTTGTGTCTCATCAAGCTCTTTGAACATGGTTATCTCCTCCTTTGCAACCAAATGCATGATCATGTTCAAAGAGCTTAATGAGACACAAAAGATGAAGGTGCATCTTAGGAATGGCAAAGATATGCAAGTTGAAAGGCAAGGTACAATGGGGATTGAAACAAGCCATGGTAAAGTAAAGCTTTTATACATAATGTTCAATTTGTACCTGAATTGGGATATAATTTGTTGGTCAACTAATGGCTTATGGATATTCAATCTTATTTGATGATGGTGCATGTGTTATTAAATATAATCAATCAGGCCAAATGATGATCAATATCAATATGACTCAAAACAAAATGTATTCCTTTTGGAAGTTCCCAACATGGGAAATGTTGTTCTTGCCGCTGGTGGAAAATTAGATGACTCGAAGAATTGGCATCTGAGTATCAAGCGCCTGAAGCTGCTAACTGAAAAAAAGTATGGTTCTTGGACTACCAAAAATTGGTTTTATTGAATTATGGAAACAAACTAGAAAGTCATTTTCAGTTCGAAAGGCTTGGAGGGCTTCAAAGTGTCTTGAATTAATTCATGCTGATTTATGTGGGCCAATGCAAACTAAATCTTTTTAATAGTTTTTGATGGTTGGGTGCTGTTTGTTTGATTGATAAATGGTAGACAATATTTAATTGAAAGATGCAAAGGTGGGATACATTAATTGGATATTGGATAAGGAAACTATAAGGTAGACAAATAAAAGCTAGTAGAATGCTACTAAAAACAATTCTAGAATCATCTTTCATCATTTCCAAGATAAGTTTGTTGTACAAATACTCTAGATATATGTCTAAGTAGTTCTAGATAATTATAGGGATGTAGTTTAATTATTTTTTTTTCGTTTAGAAATGCATACCACAATTTGATCACTTTTGGTAGGAGTAGTTATTTTTTGCTCTTTACTAATGCTTATAGTAGTATGAGTTGGGTTTATTTTTTGGAAAACAAGTCAGAAACATCCAAGAAATTTAGGCACTTCAAAGCTATGGTTGAGAAACAAAGAATCTTGCATCAAATTTCTCCGCACTGATATAAGTGGAGAGTTATTGTTAGCAGAATTTAACCATTTCTGTGAAGCAAATGTAATTCATAGGGAGTTGACAGCTCCTTACACTCCGGAGCAAAAGGGTGTCGCCAAAAGGAAGAATCGGATTGTTGAGGTTATGGCAAGAAGCATATTACAAGCAAAAGGACTTTAATTCGAATCAATTTTTGGCAGAAGCTGTAGGAACATTAGTTTATTTACTTAACCTCTCTCCATCAAAGGAACTCCATTTGAAGCGTGGTGTGGCACAAAACCATCTGTAAGTCACATAAGAGTTTTTGGGTGTATTGCTTATGCTTTGATAAATTCTCAAGTTCGTCATAAGCTTGAAGAAAAATCTGAAAAATGTATTTTTATTTGTTATTGTACTCAATCCAAAGCATATAGAATATATAACCCTCTTATTGGCAAGATTTTAACAAGAAAGGATGCAGTTTTTGCTGCAAATGCATGCTGAGATTGGCAGAGTTGTGATGAGAAAATGCAGCAACAAATTGTCTATGCCAAATGAAAGTCAAGATAAAACTCCTATAAATTCACCAACTGGTTCATCTAAGGCATCACCAAGTTCAAGCCGAAACTCATCATCTACTCTTGAAGAGTCTTCAGATGAGATACCACCAAGAAAGTTTAGATCATTGACTGACATATATGAGTCTTGTCAATTTGCTCTCACTGTTTCAAATCCTATAATCTACGGAGAAGCAGCTGCAAAAGAAGAATGGCAAAGGGCATGGGAGATGGTGGACTTGCCTAGAAGGTAAAAATGCAACTGATTTTATAGTGGGTATTTAAAACAAAACTTTGTGAAAGGACATGCACACCAATATGGTATTGATTTCATAGAAACATTTTTTCCTATAGCTCGCTTTAAAACTGTGAGAATTGTAATTAGCATTGGCTGCACAATTACAATGGCCCGTTTATCAATTTTATGACAATTCAGCTTTTAAAATGGAGATTTGCAAAAAATAAAAAAAATTTATGTAACACAACTAGAAGGTTTCATAGTTGAAACAACGAGACAAAAGTGTACAAGTTGAGAAAGGCATTGTATGGATTGAAGTAGGCTCCTCAAGCATGGTATAACAAGATTGATATATACTTTCAGCAAGATGGGTTAATAAGGACTGAAAACAAGCCCACACTATACATGAAAAAAAGTAAAAATGGTTTCACCATTGTTTGTTTTTACGTTGATGATATCATTTACACAAGCTCATCTAACTCTCTTATGGCTGAGTTTATAAGTCATTTATGATGAATGAGTTTGAAATGTCAAGTATGGGTTTGCTCCACTATTTTCTTGGCCTTGAAGTGTATCAAGCAGAAGATGGGATTTTTATTTTCCAAAGGAAATATGCCAAGGATCTTCTCAATAAATTTGGCATGCTTAATTGTAATTTTTCAGCTACACCCATGAATATTTATGAAAAATTGCAGCGTAAAGATGGAGAAGAGATGGCTAATGCTAAAAGATTCAAAAGCTTAGTTGGAGGCTTAATTTATCTAACACACACTCGCCCCGATATTGCATTCTCTATTGGTGTAATTTCCACGTCTATGCAACATCCTTCAAAATTTCATTACGGAGCAGCGAAGCGTGTCTTGCTTTACAATGCTGGAACTATGGATTATGAAATTTGGTTCTCAAAAGTCTCTAATTTCAAATTATGTGGGTTCACGGGACAGCGACTATGCAAGTTTGTTGGATGATAGACGGAGTATTTCAGCAAATGTTTTTAATCTTGGATCAAAAACAATCACTTGGAGCTCAAAGAAGCACGCCACAACAGCATTGTCCTCCTCAAAAGCTAAGTATGTTGCAGTCACTTCAGCAGGCTGTCAAGCTATTTGGTTAAAGGAGAATATTAGCATAACTTCAACAAAAGCAAGAATTGAGACACATAAATATTCTGTGGCAACAGAGTAACAATCTTCATGACAAAGAAATCCAACTTGTGATGGCAAAATGAAGCATGATATTCGATTGCATTTTACTCGTGAGTTGGTTGCAAAGGAGGAGATAACCTTGAATTATTGTAGCACATTATGCAATTGGCTGACATATTCACTAAACCTCTGTCAAAAGAGAAGTTTGTTTACTTTAGATCCCTACTTGGTATTTGCAACTTTGAATCAATGGGGAGTGTTGAAGAATGATTCCAAGTATGACATGGTCTTTTTGGTAGTGTCCATGTTTTCTTAATTTAGTTAGAGTTGTAACATCCCGTTTTAAGAAAATACTACAAAATTTCAAAGTTCACCAAGTTTGACCAATTTGACCATTAGTGGGCCCATGGTTGACTTCTTGTGTGGATATGATTTGGCTTTGACGGTGGTATCATTGCGTAAATCTAATTGATTCGAGTTCGTAGACTAGTAGTATGCTTGATTCGGGGCCAAGACCGTGAAGTTATGGTGAAAATAGTGTGAGGGGCATTTTGGTAATTTTGCAAGGCTAACATTAAAAGAGTGAAATGACTAAATTGCCCTTACTGAAATTTTTTAAATTTTCCAGAAGGGTCTGGAAATGGAGAACACCCCACGATCCTGGTTCTCTCTCGCGCAGCCCCCCACCACCGCGCCTCCCTTCTCTTCGTTGGCAACGGCCATTTTCTAGCTAGACCAGGCCAGAAACTACCCGAGACTTGGAGCTGGTGGCCTCCTCTACCTACCCATGCCAGTGACAGGCCGTGGAGCATCCCAGATCACCGGGAAAAACGATAAACCCAGTCAACCTTTTATCTGCAATCGCCGGATTTCGGCGAGGAATCGACTAACCCACCACCCGGGAAAGGTTGCCCATGTCGCCCTCTACCTTTTCCATCCAAGCTTTGGCCATGAAACCCTGTGAGTCGCTGGAAAGTTTAAAGAAATCAGCGAAGGTGTTTCTCCTCCGGTCACCGGATTTCGGCGGGTTCCGGTTAAGGGGTCGGTCCTCTCCCCCTATTTTGAACCTCTTGAATCTGAATCCACCATCTTTTCTTCCCAAATCTCCTTCGTTTGAGCGGTGCGAAGAGTTGGTGTTCGACCGCGGCTTTCCGGCCACCACCGGTGGTAATTGGGCAAGATAAGTTGTGATTATTTCCTACACTTCTCAAGCTTCATTTTAATATATAATTTGCATATTTTAGTTGAGTAATGGGAATTTGTTTAAATTCGAGCTTATTTTGGAATATTTGTTAAGTTGATAATAATTTATGAAGCAATTAAATTGATGTGACTGTGAGGAGCTAATTTCAATTTATATATGAATAGGTATAGCATACGAGGTTGTGACTGTTGGAAAGTCTAGAGAAAAGTTAGGATATGTTGTTATTTGGGCATTTGAATTATATATTGTATGTAATTCAGTTTTATATATAATTACATACTATATGATATGGATTAATTGTGCATTTTAAGTTATGTTGCATGTGGGTAGTTAAATGTTGAATAATTGGCATGACATTCATGGTTATGCGCTTATAATTATAAATTACTTGATTTTGGATTTCTTGGAAAGGGATAGTGTTCTTGAAATTGTGATCAGTTGTCGATGTGACGTAATTTGGATTTATGAATTGTATTTTGGGTAAAGTGAGTTGTTTTGTGTTGCTTCTAGCTTTGGAATGATGTAAAGTGAACTTGTGTTTATTGATAGCAGATATGGAATATATTATATATATATGGGTTTGATTAATGAGTGGATGAATTGTGACTGGTAGTTTAATCTAATTGATGATTTGTGGTATAAATATGTATGTATTCATGTTTTGGAGATTTTCTTTTGAGTTGTAATGTGGATAACTGATTTGTATGTGTGATAATTACTATGTGGATTTTGGTTTATGGATGATGATTTGTATGGAATTACAGTTTGATGTTTTGTCTAGAAATGTGGTTGAGAATTGTTATGGAGATTGTGGAAATTGTGGGATACCTTTGGAGATGTTGTATAGTGATGTGGATGGTGATGGTTATGATGTTGAATAGGGTACCCTCGGTCATATGAAAGCCTTTTAAACGCCACGATTCCTAGAGACCAAGGATCATGATGACTGCACCACATTCCCGCCACGATGCCTTGGGAAGAAGTATCGTGATGATGGTTACCCCAATAGCCCATTCCTGCCACGATGCCTTGGGAAGAAGGATCGTGATGATGGTTACCCTTGCTTGTGATGTTAAATTGTTATTGAATAATGTATGATATATATATATATATATTATTTTGTTAATTTCTCTAGAATAAATATGTGCATATTCATACACGTGTTGAAATGAATATTTTATTTATGGATGTAAAGTAAATGTTGTGAATGTGATCATTTCCGTGGAAATTCAAAAATGCGTGATATCTATGGTTGATGATTACTTGGGCGATAAGATATGCCACCAAGTAGGGAGGTTATATGCTTGGGCAAGGAATTATGCCGCCAAGCTATGGTTATTATTCTTTTAAATTTATTTGAAAAGCTTTGATGAATTAAAAGTGATTAAAATATGATAAGTGAGGAATGTGTGATGAATATATTGATATTTATGTGTTTTACTTCGGTTAAGCTTCTTGTTAATTATTAGAGCTTATTTTGGATTATTGATGTGGCTGAAAGTGGTTTAGAATATATATTTGTCAAGTTGACTTCTGAATAACAATTGTATCAGAAGTGTCATAATTGGTTTAAATTTGCTTTAAGAACTACAGGTAGCTTGATCCCTATTAATAAGGGTATGAAGGAAGCTCAGTTTATTTTTAGACTGAGTCTAGCTACGGAAAAATATAATTGATATATTTTATTTGAATATTGAATTATTCTTTGAGATGTGATCATTGTGGAAAATGTTTGCTAGTAGATTGGATAAGGTATAGGAATACTTTTTCATGCAGGATTGTAATTATATGTATTTGGAGAATGTCAGAAAAACAGACAAAAATTTGCCAAAATTTTTAATAAAATTTATGGTAGTAGAGTAAATTTTTTCCCGTCTGTTGGATTTCGTTATATTAATAATGGGATAGTGGAGATAAATAACTACTTATTGGCTTAATAGAAATATTAAGTCATGCAGGCATGATCTAGGTGGTTTGGGTCCTGTCAAGAGTAGTCTTTATTGTCGCTGAAATTATGTTAGTGGATGTAGTTTTATTGTATACCTATATATAGGCAAGACTGCTTTGGTATTATGCATGGCAATAAGAGTTCATTTTACTAGTGCCGACCAAGTGTTAATTTGTTAAATTTCTTCTTCCAAATTTATTTTTATTTTGGTTGCTATTTCACACTCTGTTTTGCAGCGATTGAATTTTCTTCTCCAACATATAAATGGGCAAGATTTATCTTTTCATTTATTATTATATTTCTTTCTTTTTCTATTTACATAATCTAAATGGCTTGCAAATTAATGGCCAAGATTTATTCTTTTACTATATTTTCAAACCTTAGGAGACTTGCTTTAATTATTGGGATTCTCTACATCTTTAATTTTTTTTTTCATGTGAGTTATCTTCCTACCAACAACATATATTTGGAAAAAAATATTTATAGTTGAATCTCAATAAAAGTACTTTAGCCGTGCGCTGGAGATTAGTTTTACCAATTTTTTTTTCTTTTTCTTTTTTTCCCTGTTTTAAGCAGTTAAAATTCATGTCAATGGATATCAATATTATGGTAAAAACTCCAACAAGTATTGTACGTATCAAGGTTCATAAGTCTTAAAAAAAAAAAAACTCATAAGTTGTTCTATCAACTAATTAGTTATAAGTTCTTAGATTTTTTGTTGTTGCTAAAAACATGGCTATTATTATTATATATATAATGACCAAAAACATGAGCTGCTCAAATCACAACTATCTATTATTCCAAATATATAAAGTGAAGATTCGGAATCGGAAATACCAAATAAGAATAAAAATATAAATAAGAGAAGTTACTTGAAAATGAATTTATTAAATTTTTTAAAAAATTAAATATTTGAATTCATCAGGAAAATCTAACTGAAATTACATGAAAGATTTTGTTTACTATTTAAAAGATGACTGATTTTGAATAACTGAAAATTTAACTTGCATAAAACTGGAATTACAAGTTTACAAAGTGACTAAAAACTCTCTCGGAACTCTCCAAAATTGTATTGGAAATTGCCGATGGCTCTCTTCTTCTTGATATCTTTTATAGAGGAGGAGCTAGTTGTTGTAGCTTCACATGTTTACTTTTATGTAGCTTCACATGTTTTTCTGTTGTTGTTGTAGCTTCACATGTTTACCTTTTTTGTCATCTTGCCAGAGTATCTTTGACTATTTGGTTGCTTTCGGTGATTGATTGTTGCTTTCGGTGATTGACTGCAGCTTTAACTTTGGGTGACTGATGAGATGTGGTCCGAAATCATAAAGGTCTTGACTATCTTCATAATCAGCCCAATTAATTTTCTCTTCTTTCTTTTCTTTTGTGGGTTGAGGAGATGAAGCTTTAGATTTTTCATCAGAGTCTTTTAACTGAGAAACTTGTTGAAGTAACTGTTCTGCCATTTGTAGCAATTCTTTTCTGAACTTTGACTGTGACGATGAAGGTGTTGGGGAAACCTCCTTTGGTTTGACTGGTTCAGTGGGAAATTCTAATAGAACTTGACTTATGATTCGTTCTACAGAAAATTTGTCCCATCATTTCACTGTATTAGAATGCCATACAAGGTCGTCTTCATGTGCATATATTTATTTGAAGATCCATGGGATTTTATATTTAGATATGAATATTAATGTGCCCATGAATTTTTCTTCTTGCTTCGTTGGCTGGTATTTACTGAGAAGTATTTGTAAATTTCTTGAAGTTTTACTGGGAAATATGGATGTTCTAATCCATGATCTGACCATCACTGGAAAAACCAACTAGGAAAATGTTGTCGAAATTTATGGTCCCAATTGATGAACTAAGAGTGACTAAGTAACTCATTTTGATGAAGGAAGACTTTGTCCCATGCATTAATGTAATCATAATAAGTAAAAGATAACTCATTAATGGTTCTGAAGGTGCATGGGGGATTTTTCCATTCTCATAGGTTAATAATTTGGAGGATGGAGTTTATGATATAAAAGTTTTTGGTCTTGACTGAAACTGGGGTTTATTTAGATAGATTTTGTTTTTATCAAAATATCAGTGTAAAATCTTAAGGTTTTACTTGGATGACTAGAGATGTAATGAAAATTGGGAGGGAAAATTTCCTTAGCAATTGACTAGGAGATTTTATTTTTTCATGTATCGGCTCAAAATAATACAAGGACTGGGGTTGCCTTTGGTTGATAGGTGTGAATGGTTGGCTGGGAACTATTGCATATGGATCATATGTTGTGACTAAGGCTGGAAAATAATTTGGTTTGATTGGGTCAATAGTGGTGAAAAATGGGACTAAGATTCTGTTTAGGTGACTCAAGTTTGACTAATTGTTTTGTCTGGTTAAGGGTCGACCCTTGTTTACTGTCTGTTCTTTGTTATTGACTATTTTCTTCTTGTTGTCCATTTTTAACCGACTTTCCCTGTAAGAAATCGCCAGTGAGGAAATCAAGGATGCTATTTTTCTTCCTTTGAATATATTCAATGTCAAAGTCACAAATACTTAATATAGATTGCCATCTAGCAAAAATTTATTTTGATGCAATATTTTTAACATCTTTTTCTAAAACATACTTAGTTGACTTGCAATCAATTCAAAGTAAAAAAAATTTGATTTAGTAAATCATCTTGAAATTTTGAAATACACAAAACTATTGATAAAATTTCTTTTTTAATGATACTATAATTGTTTTGAGAGGATGTCCAGGTTCCTGAATGAAACTGAACAATTTGTTCAGTTGATTCGGGAGTAATTATTTGTAATAGAATTCTTCCAAATCCAATTTCAGGGGCATCTGTTTGAATTATTTTGAATGAATTATTGGATGTTGTTCCTAGGCATGGTAATGACTTAATATAGGTTTTTATTTCTTGTACGATGACAGTATTCTTTTCTCCATAGTTCTGGATTGCGTTTCAATCTATTTAATAAAGGTTTGCATTTAGCTCTGAGGTTTTCATAAAATTTTGCTACATAATTAAGTGATCCTAAGAATCTTTGTAATTGAATTTTTTCTAAGAGTTGGTTTGGGAATTTATCAGCAAATTGGATTGCTCTATCTATAGGTGTGATTTGTCCTTGGTATATGTTAAATCCTAAGAATTGTATTTTGGTTTGAAATAGTTTTATTTTTTATGCTGACACTACTAAACCATGTTCTTTAATTATTTTGAATAATTTATTTAAATGTTTCCAATGTTGATCTATTGACTGAAAAAATACTAAAACATCATTTATATAAACTAATGTAAACTGACTATATGGGTTAAAATATCATTCATTATTTTTTGAAATTCACTGGGTGCATTTTTTTTAATGAAAATGGCATTACATTCCATTCGTAATGGCCAAATGGGGTTACAAATGTTGTTTTGTATTTATCTTGATTACTAATTTGTATTTGCCAGAATCCTAACTTCATATCAAATTTAGAGAATATTGTGGCTTGAGTTATTCGTTTAATTAAGTCTCTTTTATTTGGAATTGGATACCTTATCCATTATAAAACTTTATTTAATGGTTTGTAATTAATTACTAGTCTTGGGACTCCCCGTTCTAATAGGGCTGACCATGACCATGGAGATTTACTATTTCTAATAATTCATTTACTAAGTAATTCAAAATTTTATTTTTTACAATATTTTAATATTTCTTCATTCATTTGGATGGGTCTAGCCTTAGTTGGGATTTTTCTTTTATCAAAATTTTTAATATAAGGTAAATTGACTATATGTCTTTTCCTGTGCCAAAAAACATTTGGTAGATCCCATTATATTTCGTTTGATAATTTTAATCCAAAATTTTGTTTCAATTGTAAATTTTTATCTAATAGTTGTTTTTAAATTTTTACATATTTAACTTCTTGTTGTAAATAATTCAAATGGTTAACCTTAGAATTTATTAAATAAATTGTTTTGATATTAAATTTCCTTTTAGGATATTGATTTCATTCATTTCTGTTTTGATATAATGAATTTAAAAATTACCTTTTCTCTCATGGGATGACTGATAATACTGTCATTTTCTATGGTAAATTGATATAATAGTGTTATGAATGACATTCCTAAAATTACTCTATCTGTCATATTTTTTTATTAAAACAAAACATTAAAGCATATGCTATTTTGACATACATATGTATTACTAATTTTATATTTCAATTGCATTTTACTTCCATTTGTTGATGATAATCTTTTTTTGATTTTTCAAAGTATTTAGATGGAATTATTTCTTCATGTTTACAATTTAAGTCTGCTCATGAATCTATTAAAGCATAGGTTGTAAATTGAAAGTCTTTTATTATTATTTTTATTTTGATATGTCATTTTTTATATTTTATGCGTTGAATTCTCGCCATACAATTATTATGACTTTCTATTTCTTCTATTTCATTGTTTTGTAGGTCTTCTTTGATTATTTTATTACCAATTAGGTTTGTGACTTGTTGTTCTAGCGTCGTGGTTTGATTCTTTAATTCCTTAATTTATGTATTTAATATTTTTTCCTCGTAATGTAAATCTACCACTGTTGATTCTAAATTTTGTTTTTGAATCTATTTAATGTTTTTGATAATCCAATTTTTGGCTAAGTATTAGTATTATTATCTTGGTTATTTATTATCATATTTTTATACTTTTTTAAGTATTTAATTCTTTCTTCACGGTTATCTAACTTCCCTAATAATTCTAAAATAAGATTTTCTTCTTCATCTTTGCTTAGTACATTTACTGTTTTTCCTATGCAACATGGATCTTGACATCCTAGATTGATATTTATATTACTAGAAGATTTACTTGTTTCTGATTCATTTTCACTAGATGTAATTATTTATGATTTTAATTCATAATATGTATCCTGTAATTCTAAAGCATTAATTAATTGTTGTTTTTCATCGTCTTCTATTTTTAATTGATTGATCATTGACTTAATTGTGCATTTATTAGCATAGTGTCCATATTTGTTACATTATAACACTTTACTTTATCTTTTGGAAAAGCTGTTTCGTTTTTAGTTTTGTTGTAAAAAAAATTAGAATTTCTATCTTTGTAGAAATTTCTGTTGTTGAAAGTATTTCTATTTTTATAAGCATATCTATTTGGTTTTCTAAATTTTCCTTTTTATTGTATTTTCATCTTCTAGAGAGGGGTAAATCTTCTAATCCATATTGGGTACAAAATGTTCCTAATTCATATCATGCTTTATTTTTATTTTTATCTTTATTCACTTGTTTAGCTATTTTCATATCAATCCACATTTTTAATCCTTCTTTTTTGATTAATGATATTATATCTCCATACGATAATGAATCATAGTTAATATATCATTGTTCGTTATTGAAAATATCTTTAATCTTATGGGAAAATAAGCTAGGTAATCCATTAATAATTTTTTTTTCCCAAAATGGTTGGTTACTATCATCTCTCATCATTACTTTCCTTGTATATACTGTCGCGTAACAATCAAAATCACTTTTAGATTAGTTAACTGATCATGTAATCTAGTGGATACATTTGTGGGTGTTCCTATAAAATATTTTATAATTGTATATTGTAGTGTGTTAACTCCGTCTGGTAGTCCTTATCTTACTATTTCATCAAAAATGGGTATACCATCTTTAACTTTTTTTATTACATAAATTATTGTAATTCGTGATTCCTCTGTAAGGTGTTTTTCCCACTAGGCTTGAAGAACTCCAATGAATCCAGTCACTATGAGTTCAACTATTTCTGGTTGTGACAGGCTGTAATTTTTTAAATAACATTTTGTTATCATTGATATATGATTTAATGTGTTTAATATTTCATTTTCAGACAAATTATCAGTATTCCATTCATAAAGTTTATCTGGCAATACTGAAAATTGATTTTTATTTAATGTTTCTTGGATATTTAAAGGTAATAGTTTTGGTGTCCAGTTTGGTTTTACATATTTCTTTTTTATTCTTTCTAAACTTTGTTGTGATTGTTTATCGTATTCAAATTCACTGGTTACATTTGGATTATCATGTATTACTGATAATGAGGAGGTTGATTCTTTTTTTGTTTGTTGAGTGAGTTTATCTATTTTTTAAATTTTTATTAGAGATTTATCATTCAAATAAGGAAATTTTATCAAAGGTTGCTAATTGTTTTCCTATTTTGATTAGACTTTGATTAGTATAGTTGTTTTGTACAATTATTTTTCTAATTACATTTAATTGATCTTTTTCGTTAAATAATTTAAATGGTGATGGAATTATTGGTTTACTCTGGTGAAGTATTATTATTTCTTCAGGTGGCAGTGTAACTGAAATAACTGTTGTTTAATCTGATTTAATCTATCTAACTTTTGTTAGGGTAACTAAAGACTTAGTATTTTCATAATGGTTTTCTAAAAATTCAAAGAATGGCATGTCTAATTTTAGTTGAATCATTAATTGTTTCCAATTTTGCCAAATTTTCTCTTTTTCAATTTTTTCATATTTTTGCCTGTATTTTATTAATTTTTCTTGATTTGTTTGTGACAACATTTATGAATCTAATTTTGGCCAATTAGGTTTAAATGGTATATTAATTTTATTTAATTTTGGATCAATAAAGTCTGATTCTATAGGTGATGTATGATTTTCATTTTCTTTTCTATAAATTGGATGAGTAACTTGGGATGTTGTTTGTATTGATTTTAGTTTTAATTTTTTAATTTCTTCATCTAATTCTTTAATCTTTAATTTTTGTATTTCTTTCTCTAAATTTTGATCTCTTCTTGATATATTTTTATAAAAACTCTAAATTAAAAATGTTTGACATTTACATGTATATTTCTTAGCTTGAAAATTCATATTTGTTCCCGAGACTTTATAGTTTATTCTGTATATTAAAGCCAAAGGTCGTCTTCCTTCTAATATATCATAACCATTTGTTTTTTTGTTTAAAGTTAATATTTTAAGTATGTGTGGATCGGTTAAACTTACTATTAGCAATTAAAGTGAACTGGTCCATTACATAAATTAGTTTCAACTATTCCTAAAACACTATCATCAAATTGTAAGAATGTAGCATCTCTAAGACATAGAAGCATTGAGGCATTTGATCCTATTTTTGTTAATGGTTTAACTCATATTTGGACTAATTCTATGTGAAGGAAATTATATCCATATTTTCTGTGTTTTTTAATCATATTTTTATCAAATAACTAACATATTTCATGTTCTCTGCTAATAGCATAAGTTTTCTCTATTGCTTTAACATGTGACTCACTTTTGAATGATGCTAATGACCATGTTTGTTTATGATAAATTTCATTACAATTAACTAGGGGTATAGTCCTTTATGACAATCTAAATCTTCATCTTTTTGTTTATTTAACTATAATGTTCTTCATTAACTATGTCAAGTATTTCACTGAGATTCCTAGAACTAGTACGCGTTCTAGAGCTAAAAGAATTTGATCTAAATAATCTACTTATGTTGCTATTCTAATATACTTAAATCATAAATCTACTTACCTTTGATTATATTATTCCATAGACAACTATTCCTTTCCGCTCATGCCACTCTTGGTCTTATTGTTTGGAGAAGAAGTAAAGAAAGAAAACTAACAAAGTTAGGAAGATGAATGATTAACTTGAATAGCTTACTCAAGTGGGAACTCTTATGGCTTTGATATTAAATACATATACATATATATATATATATATATTTGAGTGGGTATGTGAAACCCAAATGAAGAAGGTAGAAAAAAGACAAAAATAAAAAATAAAACCTTACGACTGATTCAAGATAAAAGAAAAAGAAACATATATGAACAGGTAGCTCTGTTGTCCACTTAGCATAAACAGGTTCATATTTCTCTATCATAGCATGCATATGAACAGTTAGCTCTCATTGGGCAAGCTTTTTAATATAGACACTAGACGAAAATTGATAAAGTTAAAAATTAAAAAAAAAATGAGAGCAAACATACCTTACAAAAAAGCCATATGAGCACCTACATAGAGTGCAAACTACTAGACACAAGAAAAATCACAACTAAGGGTCTTAAGTACACAAGGCAATAATAAAACAAACATACTAGCTTTTCTTCTCAAAAGAATTCTTTATCACTTCCAAATCATCCATTACCATATAAATCACAACCCCTTTCACATACCCTCCCTCATCACCACCACTAGAAGACCCCCCTTTTGGTGGCACTAAGGGGGTGCAACATATGACATCTCTCTTGACATTTGGTTTCTGCAATTAGGACATACGGCTCGTGGGTGGTCCGAGATATAATTACTACGTACAATTAGGACATTTGTACATTATTTTAGTGAGTGGTCCATCACTGGCTGGCAACAAAGAGGGGTCACAACACCATGCATGGATGGTGCTTTTGGATTTAGAAGATAGTCCTTGTTAAGAGTAGGTTGGAGGTAAGTGTCACTAAGCTCTTCTATGGTCTTTTAAATCCCCACCAACCCAGTGCTCTTTGAGATATGGTAGACTGAGCCAACAGGCATTGAAATAAGGTTGACAAGAAAATATACAAAGTCTTTGCCAGCTTCAGCAAACAACACCCTCTGCTCTTTCGCATCAAATGTACAATTTTTTTTTAACTTGCATAGTATCAATTGCACAAATTAAATGTAGAGATTCTTATGTGAATAAATTTAATTTTAAAAGCTACTAAAATGCATTTAAACCATATAAAAATAAGATCTTAATGCATGCATTTTAGTATCATTTAAAATTAAATTTGTTCATATAAAGGTCTATACAATTAATTTGTGTATTTGGTACCCTCTAAATTGCACATTTGTCTAATTTAGTTAAAACTGACAAATTATGTCAATTTAGAAATTACATGCATAGCACGTAACTTTCAAAATTGATTTCTTTATTTTTTTTATTGTACCAAAAACTAAAAAAAAAAATTAAAATTCATTTATGGCTTTTCTTTTTATTTTTAAATTCATTTTAATTTTTGGTACAATTAAAAAAAAATTGAAAATACCTTACTATACACGTGATCTTTAAGTTGATTAAAATCATCAATTTTAACTAAATTTGACAAAAATATAACTTTTCTAAATTGTAGGGTACCAATTGTATAAATTAATTATAAAAATTTTTATGTGAACAAATTTAATTTTATAGGGTATTAAAGTGCATTTAAAATTAACTCAAATTTTATTAATCAAATTTGAGTTCTTCATATTATTTTAAAAAAAAATTACCAAAGTTTATTCTTCGAACCTTTGGGTCGTACTTCCGACAGTGACAATGAAGATGACGTTGTGTGAGGAAGGAGGAAGATGGAACCGTCAATGAGAGCTCGATCAAATTGATGCGAGGAAAGAGGGGAAAGGTCTGAACCAGTTAGGTGTAGCGTTTTCTCTCTGCATTTTTTGTAGGAAAACCTCGGTGAGAGAAAATGTGCGAGTAAACGCAGCTTTAAAACGTGGGTTAACCAAAGCAGCTTACAGAAAAAGGGATTTAATTGACAAATATACCCTCAAATAATAAAGGATTTCATACTTTAGTATTTTATTTATTTATTTATTTTTACGGCATTTCAGTCTCTCATTTTGAATTACTTTTGCACATACGATCCTTGAATATTTTTCGATCCATTCTTTAACAATTTTAACTTGACGCGATATACTGTAAACTCAAAATGAGAGGCAAGAATAATCTATTCACCCTCCAAGTTTGGGTACTTAAGTAAAAAAAAAAATTAATAATAAAAAAATAAAAAAATTGTTCGAAAACTAAAGTACTAAAAAGGCTTATAGTTCAGAGAACATTTGTGCCAATTAGTCAATAAATACACAAAAATTTAAAAATTAATAAAAATAAAATAAATTTATATTAAATTCAAAGAATTTTCGTATGATATCTTATTGTTTCATTGACACTCATTAGGAAAAAAGAAAAACAGAGAAAACAAAAAAACAAAAAAAGGCTATATCAAGTTGGTAGTGAAAAAATAACACGAATTTTTAATACCAAATTAGAAATTTTAAAATTAAAGTCACATAAAAAGAAGTTGACACATACCACAATAAAAATCAAATTGTATCCTTCGACTATCTCAAACACCTCGGTTTCAACACTGATTTAAATTTTATTAATCAAATTAACTTATATAATTTGCACCGAGAATAAAAGAGAGAGAGAACGAGAGAAATAAACTTTTATGGGTAGAAATTTATGTAGGCTATACAAAATTCTTAAAACTAATTTCTTTTTTATATGCCCAACAATCAAGCACAAACAAGAAACAAAATTTGATGTGTAATCTAATTCAGTAACAAATCTTTTAGAGATCAAAGTTTGGGATTGAAGTGTAAAATAAAAGTTCAAATACTAAAGTGTCATATGTACTCTTATAGTTCAGGCATCTATGCCAATTATCTAAATAAATAAATAAATAAAAAAACACAAAAACAAAAACAAAAACAAAAAAGCTTAACCTGAGCTTGTTAAAACTAACTGGGCGCCCATGAAGTACTAGGCGATGACTCGTAGTACAATTGTTTTGGATATATATATATATAAATGTTATTTTTAGAATGTTTTGATCATTAAGATGATCACTAAAAATCTTTATAATGTCAAATTTGAAGCTTACATAATTGAATAGTATGTGTTTAATAATGATAATTTTTAATTTTGCCACTAANTATATATATATATATATATATAGCAATGCTATTAAAAGGACATTATAAGGATGTTCTGACTTCTAGGACTTAAAGTTATCGTCATTGAATAGTCTCTTTTTATAGCCATTGTACGATCAAGAGATCACATGAGTATTTTATAGTCAAGATAAAACTTATTAGTAATTGAATTGCTTCAAATACTGAAATTTAATGAAATCTGGTGGATTACATAAGTTCAATAAAGTACTAAACAAAAACAAGATCACAAACAACTCTATCATCATAAGCTTTGATAATCATTTTGCACTTCCACCTTTCAAGTACTATAAGACCATTTTGTATTGGCTCCTCTGCATATGTTTATCCATAACTACAATCTCCTTGTCTAATTCCATTGCCATCCCCACAATAATATCCTTGTTTTGCAGAGTCATCTTTGCCCATTCCGATAATGGCACAGTCTTTGCCTTTGCTAGTAATAGATGATGATTTTAAAATGCTATTGCCACAACAATCTTTGCCTTTGCAACTTGATGATGATTTTGACATGCTATTGCCACAGTAACCTTTGCCTTTGCCACTTGATAATGATTTTTATGACTTTTTTTTACCGATTTTAATGTATTAGACATAGTTAGCAAATTCTCGAATCTTACGGGAATAATACGCATATGTATGTATTTCAAGAAAAAAAATACAGTTTTAGTATCGATTTTAATTATGCAGAAAAAAATGCATTTTTTTTTAAAAGAAAAGTTTAAAATGCGAATAATACTTATCCCATATACACTACATCAGAAAAACAGATTTAATAAAAGGATTTAAAAAATAGATATATTTAGGACTCTTTTCTCTGTTAATACTTTTCAATACCCATTTAAAAAATCCATTTCTTTTTCTTTTATCATTTTTATTGAAAAACAATGTTTCAATAGCTATTCAAGAATTTTCAATTACAGTATATAAAACTTCTTGTCAATTACAGTACAAAAAGTCTATTTAGTTTAGATTTTTTAGAATATTTGAATACTCATTGATAACCATTTTTATAAGTTTTGTGGGTCGTAGCTTTGTTATGGTTTCACTTACAATTAGTTTTTTCTTCCTCATTGACTTTTTTAATATTGATGATACATCATATATAGTTGGATTATACGAGTGACTAGTATTAATTTTAGCCCTAACTCTTGATTTCATCTTCTTTCTCTTTTTTTTGTTAGTGAAATACTGTCGATGTTATGTGACTTAAGTCATTGAAATACTATATTAAACAATTGTTGTTTGCTTACATTGTTTATTTTTTTTATAACATATCAAATTATTATTATATTATTATAATATTAATAGTTTTTTTCGTATGTATATAAAATATAATTTATTTTCATAAATACAAGATAGTTTAGGGTTTAGAGCGTATTTTTATCTCTATATTTTTTATTACATAATATATTATATGTACATATCAAATTTAAATTTGTTGTTTTCGCATTTTTTGGCCAAATTTATACCCTATTATTTTTATTCTAACAAACTATTTTTACCCTATTCTTTTTAATCTAACAAACTAGTAATAGCAAAGATGATCTCATTAATTACAATGACGCACAGAAAGATGTAGATGCACATAAATGATATAAAGCCATGGATCGTGAGATAAAATCTATGTATTCCAACTCTGTATGTTCTCTTGTAGAGGCACCCAAAAGGGTAAAACTCATAGGGTGCAAGTGGATATACAAGAAAAAAAAGATGATTAGATTGAAAGATATAAACTCTCAAAGCTAGATTGGTGGCGAAAAGACTATACCTTAAAAGAGAATCCCAGACTTACTTTAGAGTAAGTGGAAGTTTGCTTTATTTGTGTTTTTATAACGAGACAATAAATTTTTTTCTGAGTTTGACAAATTTTTGAGGCACTTATTTTTTCCAATTTTTTTTTATACACACTAATATTTTAGAATAAGGTTCATATTGATTATGTAGTATATGAACATGTGATACATCCACAGAAATTATGATTATAAGTTCTCTTAATCAATGAATGAGATCACAGTTGTTGAATAAAATTGGGCGCTTTATTTAGACTGCAATATTTTATGAAATAATTTATCTTGATTATTATAAAATATTGGTACAGATTATGTTTGCATTGATTAGGATCAAAGTGAAATTTAATTAAGGTTAAATTTCTGTAAAAGAAAAGTAATTAAATTTCAAGATATATTTGGTTATTTTATTTCTCTTGATCCTAAGTTTATTATAAATAGGTATTTTGATGATTATTATTCTTTGAGTTATCAATATCTTAGGTCTATCTTACGACCAATATCTTGATAACATAGGAACATGATTGTTTAGGTTACTAGTATTTATGAAATAAAAAATATGAAATTTGTATGATTTATCCTTTTGATATGTTTCAGTTTTTGGATGTAATAAAGCCACTGACCAATGCATTTGATCCATTAAAGAAACTAATAAGTCAAGAGAATAAATAATTAATTGATTGTCAGAAAATATTATAAATTAATTATTGATATTTTACAAAGGTGATATATAATATCAATATTATTGTTATAATCTTGGAGTTCAACTCTAGACTTTTAGTGGAGTAGCATCGGATTAGATAATTGCTCGACGACTATAAAGAGCCTTGACCACTAATAGCTGTTAGATCCCGATTCTAGCTCAGGATATATAGTGCAGCTTAGTTCTCAGTTATGAAAATTTAAAAGCACAATTATGAGTTATATGGTCTTGGGTTTGTACTCAAGAGCAAATGGGAGATTATTAGATTAATGCTAATGAGCTAAGTTCTATCTCTGTTTTAAATTATAATTTATTAGATACATGATATAATCAAATATTTTGAAAAGTTTTAATTTTAATAAATATCTTTTAATTCAAATTTAACAGATTTTTTATCTCTTAAGATTTTATTTTTTAATTTATGAAAATAGAGTTATAATAGGATTGAGGTTCATATTATATATACGTTGTTATTTCTTTTTTGGGAGAAATCTTTAGAAATCTTACGTAATATTCTAAATTAGAAAGAATACAAAAATATAGAAAGAAAATATTTGCGAAGAATGTAATGTTCTTCTCAAATATCTTGTGTTAAAATCTTAGAGAAATCTTCGAGCACACCATCTATTGTGCAACCTCAGAATAGCTTGAAAGATCTATTAGATTTGATGGTTGATGGGATGCAATTTATATATATTTTATATACTTTAATATTTGATTTAAACATGTTTTATTCACTTAAAATTGATTAATTTGTATTTTTTTTATGTTTTAGGTGAATTTGAGCTTAAAGAGATGAAAAATGAAGAAACAGTGGCAAAATTGTAATTAAATAGAAAAATGAAAAAGCAGTGGCAAAACCGTAATTACGTGGACATTGGCAGTAAGGCAGTGCAGCCCAGGTGCATGCCTAGGCGGCTGGCCAGGCATCTAATGAGCTTGAATTTGAGCGTTTAGACTTGATTTTTATCAGTTTTTACCCTAAAGTTTAGTATAAATATGTTTTATGATTGTTGAAAAGAGGATAGCCATTTTTAGAGCAAAAAACAACAAAAAGAGAGAGATTTCTAAAAATTATGAGTAGCTAAATTTTTCTCTTGGACAGGAGTATAATTCAATACTATAGTATAAGGTATGAGACTTGGTTTATAAGTTTTAATTCAATTTTAATTATTAAATTTGTGTTCTTCCAATTTATTTGTTTATTATTCAATTCTCTTTTGATTATAATTTGGATCCATTATAATTATTTGTGGATTTGGTAATTGCTAATTAGGAATTCAATCATATTGAATGTTCTATGTTTAGTAGCACATTGATTTTCTCCAATTGTTATTTTCAATATTTATTAAATTGTTTTCTTTAATATTTGAATTTGCCAACATAAAATCCCCTTTTTGTCTTTTTAATTTTGTTTTAATTGGAATAGAAATAGTTTGATCATCAGTCTCTGTGGAATCAACCTGAACTTGCTGCTACTACGGTAGTATTTAAATTCAGTAATTAATTTTGGTGTTTACGACATGCATCAGTGGTAGATCCTAGTAGTAGATCTAGTAGCATGTTGAGAATTCTGTAGCAAATCAAGTGACAACTTTTAAACCCGGGTACAGATCATAAATCCTGTAAATTCATTTATCACACATTAAATCCAAAAAGTCATATTATATTCTGCTTGTGAAGTATTTTTTTATCTTTCACATTACAATTCAGTTACATATTAGTCTACGGGGTTTAATTTTACGTTTCTGCAGTATATACTTTTCCTACAACATTAACCATGGAGAAGTGTTTATATATGGACACGTTTGGTATCTAATGAGTATTCTCGATAAAATAGGAATACTTATTCATGGTAATAAAAAATAGGAAAAATAATAGTCTTCATATTTATATGTTTGGTAATAATATTAAATATAAAAAAAGTTTAACCTTTATAAATATTATATTTTCAAAAAAATTCTAGATCAATTTTTTTTTTCTAAAATACGGGAAGGATAATTTTGAAATCTATCTATATAAAAAAGAAAAGGAATAGCAATTATGGAATTTTTAAAAGAATAGATATTCTTTCAGAGGCATATCTATTCCTATGGAATTTCTATTCTCTAAATTCAAAAATTGACCTACCAAATGTAAAAAGTATTAATCCTATAAAATAACTATTTTATTCCCACATTTACTCTGCAAACCTAATGTGCCCTAAGTGTTCATGACAGAAGACATACACTTACTATACTAATTACAACAAAATAGAAATAAATAATGCAGCTTCGTACTGAAAATATACATGTATAAGATACATGAAATAATATGGGAGATTATTTCCTTTCAGTAGGTATACATGTTGAGGATAATGGACTAATAAAATACTGACTTTTATTATTTGAAGAAAATATTAATTAGCACATACATACTCAAAAAATAATTAAACCCCTCAAACTTGGATACAGTTCACTCACACACTTTGTTCTATTCTACATTGATAGTGATACATTCACATTCTCACTTACTTGCACAACGTGCTCTCTATCATATATAGTACTCTGTTATTAAGTGGCACACACATAGCAAAATGAAAAAAAAAAAAAAATTCTGATAGATTAAACCTTTATGCTTGATGGCTTTGACAAGTCTATAAATGAACCGATTTGATTGTCTAATTTAATTTAGTCAAGTACACTCAAGCAATATAAACAAACACAATTGTTCAAAATTCAGGTATTAAACTCTATGTGCGATTATGTACCATAGGGAAAAAAAAGTCTTCTCTAATTAGCCACATACACAAAAAGGAAAATCAACTTTGTAACTCAAAAGTCGATCTCCTACAAATCTGGCACACATAAAGTAACTATCCTGGAGTAGTATCCCATAAGTCTTCTTATTATAGGGCTTTTAATGTTCTTTTTTTGTTTCATCCCGCAGGAACACATCGGTGAGAGCAGTCTCGGACTCCAACGATGCCTTTAACAATTTCAAACCCTTCATACAAATAACAACATATTTATTAATTTCAACATATATATACATACACTCACACACACATATATATAATATTAGACTTCAATATATTAATAAATATGTAACACACTTTAAAAACGAAAAAGAAAAAGGAAACAAGAAATATAAAGAATTATTCAAACCTCATCCATGCCAATTGAAACCATCTTCTCCTTGAGGTCAGCAATGTTCTGAACATTGAAGGCGTTAAGCATAGAAATGGCAGAAATGGTAGACATGGGCTTCACTTCCAAATCATCCATTACCATATAAGGCAGAATCCCTTTCGCATACCCTCCATCATCAGCAGAAGAAGACCCCCCTTGACCTTGTGGTGCACCAGGAGGAAAAATAATGGTTCTCTCTCTTGAAATTTGGCCTTTGCATTGAGGACATATAGCTCGTGGGTCGTTGGACACATAGGTAGAACATGCATTATACGAGAGATTCTGGCATGCATAAATCTTTTTGGCAACTAAACCATTGTTCGGCAATAAAAGCGGGGTCACAATGACACCATCAAAGGATGCTTTGGGATTGAGAAGATTGTCTTTGTTAAGGTTAGGTTGGAGGTAAGTGTCACTTAGATCTTCAATGCTCTTGCAAAGCTCACCTAGACTTCCCACCATTCCGGTACTGTTTGAGAGAAGCCTAATGACACAGCCAACAGGCAATGACAAGAGGGTGAAAAGGAAATCCACAAAGTCATTTCCCGCTTCAGCAAACAGAACTCTCTGTCCCTTTGTATCTATTAGAAGCTTCACTCTCAAATGAGTTTCTTTTTTGTTAGAGGTTGCCATTTATATGCTATATAAAACTGAATAGAAAAAAAAAATAAAAAAATGTAAGAAATGATCAACAATGATGTTTTGAAATTCTTATTAACAACAACCAGGTAATACACTAGCTTGTGGTAATTTTTTTAAATAATCTGAAGTACAAATCTGAAGAACTCCTAGTGTTTTTCATAGGAGAAAAATGGATTATGAGCCATCATCCCAGTTTCCCATTGACAAATTCGTTACTTTTTAGTCAAAGCTTGAGAACCAACTAAACCCTCAAATCCAAGATTTTTCTAAGTTGAAGTTTGAAGTCATTTAATTGTTCGGCCATGAACGCATGTACCACATCTTCGACAAAACAATTTTCAGGAAAGTAAGGAGTATTAAATTCTCTATCTGCTGCCGCATACAATATATTTTACAAAACAATTATAAATCTCAATCTTGCCGAAAGCATCTTTGCTCCTTATCCAACATACTTTTTACAAAATATAGTTTATTGAATATATCCATGAGTTTTATAAACTTTTTAAATGTCCACATTGAATATCCTACGATTTTATAAAAAATTTAAAAGTTTGTATTGAATATATCTAAACTTTTTAACTTCATAAAAATTTGTTAAAGTATTGATTGAATACATTCCCTTAGCCTTTTTGATACAAAATAAGATTCATATATATATGGTTCTGTACACCCAAACAAAGAAAAAAAAAAAAAGCTCAGCTCAAAGAACCAATGTGCATACATTATCTTCAAACAACTAACAACACATAAAGATCATCATATATCTAGTTTCAACAATAAAACGTTGGTGGGAATACATACACACACAGAGTACTTTCATCCTCGAAGGACATTCAACAAACAGTTGGTGGGCATATTATAAATACATGTTCAACAGCTCAAACGCACAGAACCAATTTTCCAACCCAAAATAAAAAATGCTCAGCTCAAAAAAATAAATAAATAAAATAAATAACCCTCAAATATCCATATTTTAGAAAGCTCAGCTAAAAAATAAATAAATACCAAAGTTTGGTAGGTCGACAAGAAGAGAGAAAAGAACTCTTAAATTTCAATAAAAACGCTATGAGTTCTTCAGATTATTTTAAAAAAAAATTACCAAAGTTTAATCTTCGAACCTCTGGCTCGTACTTCCAACAGTGACGATGAAGATGACGGTGTGTGAGGGAGGAGGAAGATGGGTGGTATTTTAAAATATATTTATTTTATTTTTCTTAATTTTAAATTTATTATAAATAAATATTTAGATGATTATTGTTATTTCAATTATCAATAAATTAGATCTATTTTATGCTCTTTTATGCTCATGAAACATTTTTTTAATATGTTTCAGTATTTAAATGTAATGAATTTACTAATTAGTGCATTACGAATAAGTCAAGGGTACAAAAAATATGAAAAGGATAATTTTGAAATCTATCTATATATATTAAAAGTTTAATCTTATATTTAATTATGTACTTTTATGATATGATAATCCATCTAATTATTTTTCCAAAGAAAGGATAATTTTGAAATATATATATATATATATATATATAAAAAGAGGAATAGCAATTATGGAATTTTTTAAAAGAATAGATATAAGAGGCATATCTATTCCTACCGAATTTCTATTCCCTAAATTCAAAAACTACCAAATGAAAAAATTATTAATCCTATAAAATAGCTATTTTATTTCCACACTTATTAAGTGGCACACACATAGCAAAATGAAAATATTATTACCTATTTGTTCAATCAATGTTACGGAGCCACACCACTTTTGTCCTTCTTTAACCGATCATCAATGGCTCAAGCTTGAGCTTGCTCTAAAGGAATTAGCCAACAAGCCGTCGTGCCTTATTTTCATACTTGTAATATGCACTACAACGAGTGAATGCCAAAACAGGGGTATTCTGTTACCGTGGTCCCAATTTTTCAGACGTCCAACCAGTCAAAGAATCCAGCCCATCTCAAACTGCAATTTTTTTTTACTCAATTATTTATTTATTTAGTTTTACTATTTTTAAATGAGATATTAACATATAAGTAATTTTTCTGTTGAAATAATAATATTTGTGTGATTTTCCGCTCTGTACTGTCCTACTGTTCCTGGCTCTGCTTTTGTAATTAATAACATTAATTGGCTTAGAAAATAAGTGCAACAGTTTTGTTTAAGCTAGTTTTGTTGTTTCCGTTGTAGACTTGCTAATGTGGCTTGAGAGTTTGCTGAAACGGTGCGTAGCACTCTTCAATAGCTTCTCGATTGACCACGTGGCATGAGTAAGTTATCAAAGCTGTGACGTTTAGTCAACCTTACGAAGTTAGTTATTTATTTGCTACCATTCCAAAAAAAAAAAAATTGTGGCATTTTTATACACTAAATTGACTACAGTTTGATTGATCGACTTCACTTTTTCAAATAGCTTTTTAGTTTTATAACATCAAACAAAAATTAGATGGTTATTGATGAAAATATCGGTATCGACGAAAAATATCAAAAGTTTAAAATATAAAAAAAATGATGAAAATTTATAGAAAAATATAATTTTTTTTAATAAAATTTTAAAATATGCTTATTTATTAGATATTTTATCAATCTAATTAGAAAAATTAAAAAAATATTGAATGTAAATCATATTTATTATAATTAAAAAATTTATAATACTCGCTGATAAGAATAAAAATGTTATTAATTAAGTAATGAATTATTTATTAATTAGAATAATAATACAAATATATGATTACTTAAATATACGTCAATATCACATAAAAAATTTATTCTTTCAATTGATTTAGAATGACTTTCATTTTCATCATTGATTTTTTTTATTGAACACTAGATGATGGATGCTTAATTCCTTCACGTGAGTAATTATATTGGTAGAAAAAAATGATTACAATATAAAAAAATAGTACAATTTTATAATTGTAGATAATTTACGGAATAAATTATATCTTATCTGATTTGGTGAAGTGAGTTTTAAACTTTTAATCAAATAATTTTTTTTAACTTGTTGAAAATTTATGCGAAAATATTTTAAAAATAAAATTATAACTATTTTTTTTATTTTAAAATTGTAATAATTATTTTACATTTTTTTTTTCTAATTCTTTCAATTTTGCTTTCAAATTTCAACTTGCCTAATTATATGACATTAGTTAAAATATATCATCAATAAATAATTATAATTTTAAAAAATACTCAAATATTTTATAACGTATTTTTAAAATTTAACAATCTAAATTTTCATAATTTCCATGGAACCGAAATACATGAGTGATATGATATCATCCCATTTAAAACAATAAAAAAATTAAATAAATCAAGTAGGTATAAATAAACTGCATTTTAAAATGAAGTGAGATTCTATCATTGAAATGTATGGAAAAATAAAAATTGAAATAAAATGTTTCTATCACACCATTTATTTAGTCACTATGATTGTAATTTTCTGTCACTAAAAATTAATTTGGTGATACAGAATCAAAGTAGAAAATTAAATATCATACCTAAGGCATCATCCTCCAGCAAATCCCAGTTCCTTAAGGTGAACTCTTTCATTAAAGCTATACTGGAAATGGTGGACATTGGCTCCACTACAAGATCATCAGTCACCATGTCATTAAGTCAAAACGTCTTTCACAAATAATATCAATTAGCTTGGTGAAATTGAAAAGGCAGGGTAATTAAAAAATAAAAATAAAAATAAAAAAACATCATAGAAAATGTGTAACAGCTACGAAATAAAAAAACATCATAGAAAATGTGTAACAGCTACGAAATGAATGCTCAAGCTTTCTCATTTCCAAGGAAACAAAAAACACACAAAAACTTTACCAGTTAAAAAGAAAAAAAAAAATCAGGATTTTCTTATTTAATATCACATTTTGTAGCACTCTTTGATACAATAGCATGTGTTTTGATTTTTCTTATAATTAAAATATATAATTGCTCAATTAAAGGGCATTGAAAGTCTTTGCTCCGATTACTTTATTTCTTATTATTTTTTCTTTTATATCTTTTTGCTCCGATTACTAGATAATTAAGCTATATTAACATATATTAGGCTTATAGTTAATTAGTGATCATGTGAAGGATAACTTATTTCTTATTTGTTTAAAATAATAATTCTCAATGTGCCCATAATACAACTTATTTTGTAATTGCTATTTATTTATTTTGTTTTGACAATTCTTGATTGATTGTAGTTTTATTCAGTAGATCATGAGTCGTCTTTGCCAATTCTGATTATGCCACAGTCGACGTTGTAAATCTCGATGTCGGAATCTTGACCTTTCCACGTGCTGAGCTGACCTTGCGTTTGAAACGTTTTCCATTGGGCGTGGTTTTCTTCCGCTTTGTGAAGAAGTAGAGATCATCGGGATTATCATCGTCGTTGTTATCGCTTCGTAACATGCTCCATATCTCCCAAAACTCTTGCTTGCCAAACATGTCAAAGTCATGGATGATCCCATCGTAAGGGAAAAAACAACCAATAACTTTGCGGAGAAGATAGTATCCCACAAGTTCATTGTCTGAGAAGTGAAAATTTAGCAGTTAGTCAATTAATTAAAGATCATTTGATTCTATCTCTATGTCATAGTATATACTATATAGAGTATGTTTACATATTACATAGCAACTTGGATGGGAAGAAATCCTATATTATACACTATTTGACATTAATCAAACAATAATTTTCAACTTCACATAATTTTGTATGTATTTTGAGCTTAATTTGAATTATATTATGTAGATTTAACCAAAATAATTTGTGTGCTTTGGAATCTAGTAGGAAATTAAGAAAACCAAGAATGAAAAAAATCAAGAATGCGTTTATTTTTTATGCATGGCTTAAAAAAAATTACTAGGAAACAGACTTCATATTTTTCTATATATATATACGTACATATATTCAAAAAGTTACAGTTATATAAAGTAAGATCGATGAGTGCATAAATACCTGTGAAGTATTGTGATGAACAATTAAATGTATGGATCATCTCAATCTCTTTCAGCAATATAAAGGCTGGGATGTATATTATATATATAGAGAGAGTGAATCTAGTAGTATAGTGCATTAATATTTTGTTTTTCTGATAAGAAGTATAGTGCATTAATATGTATTATATATATAATAAAGAAGCATGATAATTAATAAGGTAGTCATGACAAGCGGTGGAACTAATTAATTGGTTGACAAGAAAAAAGAAAAAAACAAATGGCGGTTAAAGCAAAAAAAAGAAAGAAAAAAGAAAATACAAACTCATTACACAACCCGTGTATATCTTCTAATTTGTTTGGAATTAGCAAATTCCATATGCAGCAAACCCTAAATCTTAAACTTTCTAACTTTAAGAAATTCTCTTAGCTAGATAGTGTGACTAATTAGCAAAACAATATATATCAAGAATACTATCTACTAAAAAGATGTACGATTGTCATAGTTATTGTGCATAACTTTATCTAGATATATAATAAATATTAAAAGCTTAATTTTCATAAAATTCAAAAACGTGTATAATTGAATTCAAGAATCATGATAAAATAGTGGAGGACTAAAAAAAAATTAATACTAGTCACTCATATAATCCAACTATGATATATCATCAATATCAAAAAAGTTAAAGAGGAAGAAAAAACTAATTGTAAGTGAACCATAACAGAGCTAAGACCCACAAAACTAAAAATGCATGGTTTATAAATGAGTATTCAATCGTTTTAAAAAATCTAAACTAAATAGACTTTATGTACTGTAATTAACAAGAACTTTTACGTACATTAATTGAGAAAACATTGCTTTTAAATAGAAATGATAAAAGAAAAAGAAATGGATTTTTTAAAAGGGTATTGAAAAGTATTAACGGAGAAAATAGTCCTAAATAGTTTTTTTTTTTTGTTTTTTCAAAATCTTTTTATTAAATCTGTTTTTTGGACGTGATTTATATGGGATATATATTATTCGCATTTTAAACTTTTTTTTTTAAAAAAATGCATTTTTTTTTCCATATAATTGAAATCAACACTGAAAACGAATAATTTTTTTTCCCAAAAATACGTACATATGTGTATTACTCCCATAAGATTCGCGAATTTTCTAACTAAGTCTAATACATTAAAATAGGTAAGAAAAGTCATCGAAATCATCATCAAGTGGCAAAGGCAAAAGTTGTTGTGGCAATAGCATCTCAAAATCATCACCTACTGCTGGCAAAGTGTCACAGATTTGTTTTTCGACACTTCAAGTCGTACGGCCTTAATTGCTATTCTGACCCTTTGTGTTGTAACTAAGTAAGCCTTTTTGCCTACAAAGAAGTGAAAGTAAAGCAAACAAGAATAAAACATAAGAGTTTGGGAGAATGGAAGTATATTGCTTGAAAGAAAGCGATACAACTTGAATGTTTTTGGATGGTTTGGCCAAATGAGGCCTCCACCTATTAATAGGCAAGGAAAAATGATCCTACGGCTATAAACAATTCGATCCTACGGTGGAAATTAAGTGTCTAGAATTCTCCACCAAAATATCTAGATATTTACACAATTTACAATGCAAGATTAGAGTTTTCCATAATGTTCTAGAAGATTCCACACAGCTCTAGAGAACTCTACCTTCTTCTTGATTCTTCTCTCAATGTGTAGGGATAATGCCCACCAAATGTTTGATGAAATGCCAAGCTCGTAACATTCTTCCCCACCTATGCCGTCGACGTCCTCGTCGAGCTTTGTTGTTGGAACCGCTTGATATGATCCTCGAATTGCCATAGTGCACTTGCGGGTTCCCAACTTACTTCACTATCGGGTAGTCATTTCCATTTCACCAAGTACTCATGACGGGGACGATTGTCCTTCTCACGAACCACTCGTTCGGCCATGATGTGCTCCACGTCCTTGTCATAAGTGTCGTAAACGCCTATTGGTGCTCGTTTGGACTCCCCTCTTGAAAGATCTTCCACATCTTTATGGTAAGGCTTCAAGCAACTTACGTGGAAGACTGGATGAAGCTTGAGCGTTGGTGGTAGCTCTAGCTTATATGAAGCTTTGCCTACCTCTTGATAATCGGAAATGGCCCCTCATATCGGCGGACAAGTCCTTTGTGAAGGCCTTGTGTAGACTTGTGTTGCGAAGGTAGAATCTTGACAAACACGAGGTCTCCAATTTGATACTCCACGTGCCTCATCTTTATGTCCGCCCATTTCTTCATCTTCTTGGTTGCCTTGTGGAGATAAGACCTTGCAAGGTCGACTTGCTCGTGCCAATTCTTGGCAACCTTGAACGCGGACAGACTCCTCCCTCCATAGCTTGTGGCAAGTGTGTGTGGAGTCATAGGTTGTTGCCCTGTGGCAAGCTCGAAAGGACTTTTGTTTGTAGCCTCGCTCCTTTGTAAGTTATATGAGAATTGGGCAACATCTAGCAACTTTGCCCAATCATCTTGGTTGGCACTCACAAAGTTCCGTAGATAGAGCTCCAACAATGCATTTGCTCGCTCGGTTTGTCCATCGGTTTGAGGATGAAAGCTCGTTGAGAAATGCAATGCTGAGCCCATGAAATTAAATAACTCCGTCCAAAACCTCTCGGTGAACCGTGAGTTTCGATAACTTATGATGGATTGTGGCAATCCCCAATACTTCACCACATGCTTGAAAAATAGCTTGGCTGTGTCCTCGACCGAGCATGTTTTAGGAGCGGCGATGAATGTAGCATACTTCGAGAACCTATCGATCACCACGATGATAGTGCCGCATCCTTCGGATTTGGGTAAGCCAATGATGAAATCCATGATTATATTCTCCCACGGTCTCTCTGGTGTAGGCAATGGCTCCAATAAACCGGCGGGACTCTTTTGTTCCACCTTGTCTTGTTGGCATTCAAGACAAGTCTTCATGAACATCTCCACATCGTCTCGCATTTGTGGCCACTAATATGTTGTCTCCAAAAGTGCTCGCGTGCGCCGTTGCCCCGGGTGGCCCGCCCATTTTGTGTCGTGGCACTCTTTGATCAAATTCCGCCTAAGTTGCCCCATTTTGGAACATACACCCATCGTCCCTTGGTGTAGAGAAGGTCATCTTCCACCAAAAACCTCTTAGTCTTGCCCTCCATGGCAAGTTGGAGGAGTTGTTTTGCGATGGCGTCGTGCCCCGTGCCTTCCTTTATCAAGTTGAGCAAATCACCTTGAAGTTTGCTCATCGACGCCAACTCGGCCTTTCTACTCAATGCATCGGCAACAACATTGGCGGTACCGGGCTTGTACTCGAGCATATAGTCGAACTCGGCAAGAAAGTCTTGCCAACAGGCTTGCTTGGGACTTAGTTTCTTTTGTGTTTGAAAGTAGCTAGTGGCCACGTTGTCGGTCTTCACCGTAAACTTGGACCCAAGCAAGTAGTGCCTCCAGGTTCGCATGCAATGGATAATAGCGGTCATCTCATTCTCTTAGACCGTATACCGCCTCTCAGTATTGTTAAGCTTGCGACTCTCGAACTCAATTGGATGCCTTTCTTGCATTAGGACGCCTTCTATGGCGAAGTCGGAAGCATTGGTGTGCACCTCGTATGGTTTGGAGCAATAGGGCAATGCTAGGACCGGCTCCTTCATGATTGCTCCCTTTAAGCTCTCGAACGCTTATTGGCAACGGATGGACCATTCCCATTTTTGGCTTTTCTTTAGAAGATCGGTGAGTGGAGAAGCTATGGCGGAGTATCTCTTGATGAACCACCTGCAATAATTAACAAGACCAAGAAAATATCTTAGTTCACTCACCTTGCTTGGAGGATCCCACTCTTGGATGGCTTTGACTTTGGCCTGATCCATGTATAGCTTGCCATCATTGATCTTGTGGCCGAGAAAGTGAACTTCACTTGATGCGAACGAGCACTTCTCCTTTTTCACATAGAGCTCGTTCTCCTTGAGTAGCTTGAACACAATTCGTAAGTGGTGGACATGTTCCTCAAGTGTCTTGCTATAGACAACGATATCATCCAAATAGACCACCACAAATTGATCCAAGTAAGGGTGAAAGATCTTGTTCATAAATGTGCAAAACGTGCCAGGTGCATTTGTGAGGCCAAAGGGCATAACTAGAAATTCATACGCACCATACCTCGTCACGCAAGTTGTCTTTGGCTCATCACCCACTGCTATACGAACTTAGTAGTATCCTGACCTCAAGTCAAGTTTGGTGAAATACCTTGCTCCTCCAAGTTGGTCGAACAAATCGGCTATCAACGGTATAGGGTATTTGTTATTGATAGTCACCTTGTTGAGTGCCCTATAGTCGATGCACAGCCTTAATGATCCATCGTGCTTCTTTTGAAACAACGTGGGTGCCCCATAAGGTGCCTTCAACGGTTGAATGAATCCGGCATCCAAAAGTTCCTTGAGTTGTCTCCTTAGCTCTTCAAGCTCCGGTGGAGACATTCGCTAAGGTGCCTTCGCGGGAGGTTTGGCACCGGGCTCCAACTCGATCGCATGATCCACCTCATTCGGTGGCTCCATGGGACTAGCCTCCTCTTTGTTTTCACGAAGTGTGGCTAGATAAGTGACCTCCCCCTTGTTGATTCCTTTCTTGAGTTGTATGGCGGAGAGGTGTTTGGATGTGCTTGGCTTGCCCACCGTCAGAATCATGCACGGACCTCCCTCCAAGATGCACACAGTGTTGTAGCGAGGGAGTGGGACAACATTGAATTGCCTAAGGAATTCCATGCCAAGCACTATATTAAAATCATCCATAGGAGCAATGGAGAAGTTAACTTTACCTTACCAAGTTCCAAGGTGTAGCTCCACATCTCGAGCCAAGCCGTTGAGTGGTTTTGCCACCGCATTTACCGTCTTTAACCACCCTTGCCCATTCTCAAGCTTGAGGCCAAGCCTCATGGCCTCTTCCCTCTTGATGAAGTTGTGTGATGCGCCGATGTCCACCATGACTTGGTCCTCATTCCCATTGATGCACGCCGCCACGTACATGAGGGATTTTTCGTTGGTGTTGTGAGCGGGAACGGGACTTGCCTTTAACGAATTAAGGAGTTGTAGACAACCAAGTTGTGGTTGCTCTTGAGTATCCCTCTCCTCAAGCATGACATTGAGGGACTTCCTCTTTGGGCACTCCCTTGCCCAATGTGGCCCATCACATAAGAAGCAGTTTCCCTTCGGCTTGATTTCCACCTTGCTACCTTTTTTTACATCTCGATTGAGTGGTGGCTTTTTGTACTCCTTGCTTTGGTGAGGTTTGTTGAACTTGGCTCCCCCACCATTAGCATAATTAGACTTGGGCTTAAAGTTGGAGGACTCACCTCGTTTATAATCCATGAGAGTCTCGGCGAGGGTGAGTGCGGTGGAGACATCTTGTACACCCCTCCTTTGCAATTCTTGTGATGCCCAAGGTTGAAGCCCATCCATGAAGTTGAATAGGAGATCCTCCTCGCTCATGTTGGGGATTTGAAGCATTAACCCGGAGAACTCCTCCACGTAGTCACGAATGGATTGTTGGTGCTTCAACTCCTTCATACGCTTCCTTGCTTCATGCACCACATTCTCGGGGTAGAATTGCCTTTTTAGCTTGCTTTTTAGCGCCTCCCACGAGTCGATGGTGCAAGTGCCTCTCTTAATCTCTTCATATTTTCTACGCCACCAAGTAGCCGCAAGGTTAGTTAAGTATAAGGTAGCGGTGTTTACCTTTTGCCTTTCATCATGGAAGTCCAAAGCTTCGAAGTATCGCTCCATATGCCACATATAGTTGTCGAGCTCCCTAGCATCCCGTTTGCCACTAAACTCCTTGGGTTTAGGAGCGTCCACCCTTGGAGTAGCCACCACTTGTGTGGGGATGGCACTAGTTGCAGCCCTTTTGCATAGTGCCCAATTCGCTCGCGTCTCTTCCAAGCTCTTCTTAAATTCATCCATTTGTGCTTGCTTTTGGGCCATGAACTCAAGCACCCTTGCTTGAAACGCTCAGTTTTCTTGCCACGCCTCGGCATTAGACTCACTCGTGCTTTGCGTTGATCCCCTAAGCTCTTCCATTTGGTCTTCCACACGACCATCGAGCATCTCCACGCTTTGCTCCAAACGATCAAGTTGTTCCATTGCGTCGGCCACGGCTAACTCCACCTTCACCACTCGGGTCTCCATGGCAGAGATAATGTCCCTCGACTTTGAGCGCCCACGCGCGGCACCTGGGTCGGCCTCCCTTCCCCTCTCTACTCCCACAACTTCAGACGATGCCATCATCCTATCAAGCTTGTTGCTAGCTCTTCACGAAACCAGGCTCTGATACCAACTGTCACGGACTTATTTTTTGACCCTTCAAGCCGTGCGGCCTTAATTGCTATTTCGACCATTTGTGTTGCAACTAAGTAAGCATTTTTTCCTACAAAGAAGAGAAAGCAAAGCAATCAAGAATAAAACACAAGAGTTTGGGAGAATGGAAGTATATTGCTTGAAAGAAAGCGATACAACTTGAATGTTTTTGGATGGTTTGGCCAAATGAGGCCTCCACCTATTTATAGGCAAGGAAAAATGATCATACGGCTATAAACGATTCGATCCTACGGTGGAGATTAAGTGTCTAGAAATCCTCTACCAAAATATCTAGATATTTACACAATTTACAATGCAATACTAGAGTTCTCCATAATGTTCTAGAAGATTCACACAACTCTAGAGAACTCTACCTTCTTCTTGATTCTTCTCTCAATGTGTAGGGAAAATGTCCACCAAGTGTTTGATGAAATGCCAAGCTCGTAACAAAAGGCAAAGACTATGCCATTATCGGAATGGGCAAAGACGACTCTGCAAAACTAGGATATTGTTGTGGGGATCACAATGGAATTAGACAAGGAGGTTATGGTTATGGATAAACATATGTAGAGGAGCCAATACAAAATGGTCTTCTCGTACTTGAAAGGTGGCGGTGCAAAATGATTATCGAAGCTTAATTATGACAATGAAGTTGTTCCCAATTTTGTTTTTGTTTAGTATTTTATTAAACTTATATAGTCCACAAGACTTTATTACATTTTCAGCATTTCAAGCAATTTAATTACTGATAAGTTATGTATTGACTATAAAATGATTATGTGAACTCTGATCCGTACAATGACTATAAAAATAAATTATTCAGTATTGACAATTTAAAATCTTAAAGTTCAGAACATCTTTATAATGTCCTTCTAATAACATTGATATATATATATATATATATATA
>QANX01001366.1:53832-149455 GCA_003254975.1 Ochetophila trinervis
CCAGCGTCTCCGATTCTAGGAGAAAAGGCGACGCTCGCGTCTCCGATTCTAGGCCAAAAGTGCGCGTAAACAATGAGAAACGGAGACACTTGCGTCGCCGATTTGATGAAGATACTGCGACACTTTCGTCGCGAATGTATAACCGTTATCAGCGACGCTGAGCGTCGCCTTAATCCTTATTTTACGGCGACGTACTTTAGACGTCGCGAATGTTTTTTTACTTTCGGCGACTCCCCTTTCCGCGACACATGAATTTACGTCGCCGTTTACAACTAGCGACGCTATTTTTGCGTCGCCTATTAGGGTTTTTGGCGTAGTGATAGCTTAGGGAATGGCTAAAAATATTATGATTTATCACAATTTTAGTGACATAGTTACAAATTTTATATAGTGTTTACTATGCTATAATGATCATTGCATGTAAAATTAGGTACTAACTATAACTTTCATGTATTGGTTGCAGGAAAGGACTTTATTGCAAAAGGCATATGCTTCATCAACACCAGCAGGAGCAACAAAGTACCAGACAGTGTTGCTTAATTCGGGCTATGACCAATCCGTGTTATACCAGTGCTCGTTTGATGTCTTCCAAGACACTTGCCCATTCCAATTGCCAATTCTACAACGAATGCAACATTACAGGAACCATAGACTTCATATTTGGCAATGCTACTGCAGTTTTCCAGAGATGCAGCATCAAGCCAAAGCAACCTCTTCCCAACCAGTTCAACACCATCACTGTTAGGTTATGTTTGTTTACTAGAACTGGATTGGACTAATTTTATCCGTTTGTTTGCTAAATTTATTATTTAAACTGGATTATAAGTCCAATTATAATTTAAAATAAATTTTGGACTATTTAGTCGCACCAAATAGATTAGGCTACCTTTGGACTATTTCCAAATAATATAGAATTAATATTATTGAGAAAAACAAACATAGAATTGAGTTAAAATATTCTCATTCCATCATATCTTATCATATCATATCATATCCAATCCCAATCTATTTTATCTTAACCTATACAGTCATATCTAATCGTATCAAATAAACAAGCCTTTAAAGGTAAGAAAGACCCAAATCTGAGCACTGGCATTTCTATCTAAAAATGCTTATTGCACAAATAATTCCAATCTTATAATTCCTACATATCTTAGTAGGCAATCGAAGGAGTTCTCCACCACCCTTACCGAGACCACGTATGTTGGAGTTTTCAAAAATGGAGTCTCAGACCACCCCGACCATTTTGGCCATGAGAACCTTAACCTTTGACCCTTACCCTAATTCGGAAAAGACCCCAACCTATACTAGTCGAGTTTCTCGACTCCATATTAGTCTCCTTCTACTATTTAGGATTTGATTGGTTCTCGATTATCTTTTTCTTTAACTCAAATTGACTCTCCATCGATGTTGTTTCATGATGCATTAAAGATTAAGGCCGGCACTCAAATTGTTGATTTGTGGCGTGCAGCTATTGTTACTGATTTTGCATCGATTTGGTTTGCAAGGAATAAATGTTTATATGATAACTTTTTGGTTCATATCTCATGTTGAGCTTTTAGATGTTTGGTTGAGATATTTTCAGATAGAAAAGTTAGTAACTCATTAGTTTTGTTTTGTTTTGCTTTGGCTTTGCTTGATGAAGAAAATAAAGAGAGAATGAAGAGAGAAAATATGAAGCTTTTGTTGTTGTAAAAATTTTAGCATTTCATTCATTTCATTGTATTTATAAAGACACTACATTAAACTAAAACCCGACATATTCGATATCCATACGAATAAAATCAACCATCTACCAGATAGTGATATTTTTTTAGGATTATTGAAAACAATTGTAGATACCTAAAATGAGGAAGCATTTTGGATCATATTCAAACTTTATCTTCAAATTATTGCTTATTTGAGCTCTCCATTGCTGCATGCTTCTGCTTTATCCAAAAGAAGTAATGATATGTATTTTATTTTGTGTGATGAACTTCAGTTTTTTTTTTGATGATTTTCTGGATCATACCATTTAACCAGACATAATGTTCATGGATATGGATGAGTTTGAGCATAAGACTTCTGAGTGTGAACATTTGATAAGGCTTTGGGCATGGTCGGACTCTTTGTGAGTGTGTCTCGAACATTCTGAGAGAAAGATTTCTAAGACGTAAATATTACCCTTAGACATTCAACCTGAGACTTTATCTTTAGCTACTTACTCTCAGACAATTCAGTATCATCTTTGGACAATTTATCCTCGGACGCTCCACCCAGACACTTCTTACTCTCGGATACGAACCTTTGAACACATAAGTCTCGGACATTTTGGCCTCAACCATTTACACCTCAAAGATATGCTATGGCAAGACTTATTTTGAAGCTCAAACATGCATGCATGTTGTCTCAGACATGCGTATAAGTGTGGCAAAATTGTCACATTTTTAACATCTCACAAGTTCTTGTTTATATTATCCAAGCAATCATGGAAAACAAATTATTATTAGTTCAATATTATGCAAAATAGTATTTCAAATCTTCTTGTTTTAAAGAGACTTGGTGTTCCACGATCCTTGAAAAAAGCTCTGAAGGTTATTTCAGGGGTTTGGCAAGCTCCGACTTCTAATTCGTTTAAGCTTAATACATATAGAATGGCCATTGGTTGTCCTGGTCCAATAGGTGGTAGGGGTATCTTTCAAAATTGTTGTGGTTTCATTAAAGATTGTTTTATGATCTCTTTAGGTTATGTACAGGCATTTGAGGCTGAATTGTGCATGACAATGAAAGGTTTTGAGTATGTTAGGCAATTTTAATTGGCATCATTTTTCACTTTAAAGTGATTCGATTTATGTAGTAAATCTAAACTTTTTTTTTATAATTTTTTAACATCATCAAGAAAGTTAGCACAGTTAGTTTGCCATTCACACCAACATTAGGGAGGTCATGGATTCGAAACTGAAGAATTAAAAAAAAAAAATTTGTATTTGTTTTCTCTTGAAATTAATTAAATTATTATTGTTATCAAATGACTTGTATCTTATTTGTATACATCCTTATCTTTAGAATTTATAAGTTATCAGTAACTATTTCTTATCATTTCAAAAAATAAAAAGAAAAGAGAAATATACGTTAAAGTTGAAGATAATCGTAATATGGAAAACTCCAACAGTAAAGCTCACGTGAGATGAGATGGGTAAAATTTTAAATTTTGAATATTAGGAGACTTATTTATTCGCTTGGGGACAACAGAGGGCACGGGTACAAAAAATTACCCTTTAGTTTTTTATTTTTATTATTATATATAAATTTTCAGAATGAACCTCTTGATTGTATTTTTTTTTTTTTTTGGGTCATATAATTATCTTCAAAGCTAGAAAGGGATGAACATATGATTCGAACCTATGATCTTTAAGAGTATGGATAAGAGGAACATACCTCTTGATTAAGAGTGGAAATATTGAGAGCCGGTCCAGGCATCAAGGCAGTGACAAAAACAGCCACAAAAATCTGGCGAGGAAAAATCTCCATAGCTTGAGAAATTGCCAAACCACCAAGGCTGTGAGCAACAAGGATTACTCTTTCGTGTACAGGAAGACCTGCCATGAATTTCCTCAAAGGCTTAAAGTAATCGGAAATGGATAGGAGATCATTTGGACGGTGAAGATCAACACCAGAAGCGGCCATATCAAGGGCTGTGACGCTGTGGCCAGAAGATTTTAGCAGGGGTACGAGTTTGTACCAGGACCAGGCTCCATGGACCAAAACAAAATGGTAGCTGCTATTTGTTGTAGGATTCGATGATATCTTATTTGATGTGCACAAAAAGTTGATCAAAAGACAAATGATTAGAGTCAGATATTGTTTTCTTTGATCCATACGATCCTTACTTCTTGTTGTCTGCTGGTTTGAAAACAAATATGATCTGAATTTTGATGGGCCCTTATACCGCATATTATATAATATGAATATATATATATATATATATATTTTTTTTTGAATTTTCAACTTAGACATATGAATCGCACTTAATTCTAGGTGGGTTTTTCACACACACACACACATATATATATATATATATATGCACACACACAGCAGCGTGTGAGGGTGTAGTCCAGTAGTAGGAGCCAGCTGAGCTTTCACACCTGCGGATACGGGAGTTGAGGTTCAAGTCTTGGTAGCCCCATTTGGACTCAAGTACTCTTCTCCGCTGCTATCGCACGAGGGGGATGGAGATTTTAGCGACACGGGCTCCAATTGAGGACTCCCATCGGGTTAAAAAGAAGCCTTGATCGGTCCACTCGCTAAATACATCCTGGGCCTATAATCCCACTACAGATAAATCCTTTTTTATACATCAGGAGCATTGGCAGCGTGCGTTGCACGCAAATTTATTAAAATAAGACATTCAATCGGGAGTTTAAAAAAATAAAATAATATAATATATTTATAATTCTTTTTTTTAGAGTTATTTATATGCAAATATAATGACCTATCATAAACAATAAATGTGTTCAACTTGTAACATAATAAAACATCACAAATGAAGACAAACCTTTTTTCCTCTTCCTTTTTTATAAAGAAACGAAGACAATTTTTATTTGAATATAAATTATTATATCATATATATAAATTATCTTTTTATCAATTAAAATAAAATATATATAAAAACATTTATATAAAGAAATTTTTACACCTTCGAACCTTCAAAACACTAAAATCCAAACACTAAAAAAAATATAAAAATAAAATCCAAAATCAATAAAAATAAATAAAATAGAAGTATCAGAAATAATTATATCTTCTCCCATATGGCCATACCCATATAAGGAATAACTAAAATATTTTACGAAAATCAAATGCATTCAATAAACTCAACCAGAATTAAAAGGTATTATACATGGATTCTTACAGGGGTCCAAGATAACCAGATTTAGAAAAAGATTCCATTAAACAAATACACACAGGTGCTCTGGAGCCTTTTGTTTCAGCAAACAAATATAGATGTTTATTCTTTTAGACCTTGATTTCTCATCGTTACCTCTGTAAACCACTGTAAACCAATGATACAAACATGATAAACAAAACTGTTCACTTTCAAAGCTTCTTTTTTTGTTGGATAAAAAGTCGGTTCTCTGAATATGAGCTGTGAGAATTGGTGTGTCTGTTGTGGGCGTGGCAGTCATTGAGAACAAAGAAACTGTTATATGCAAGAAGTGGTGCCTTGACTGCAGGTGCACTGAATATGAGAGTCAAAGCTCAAGTAACATTTACACCAACATCCACAGCTGAACTATGATCAATGGTGCATTTATTCCCAAATAGGAAGTCATCAAGTTGTCTTATCTTTTCTGACTCATCAACAAGAGCGAAAAGGAATCTTAAGAAAATAACTACTCTCCACTACATACAGTCTCTCTAAATATATACCTAAAACATAATAATAAGTTCATATATGAAAAGTCGTTTCAGCTTGGTTGGGAACCATCAAAATGCAAATGTAAACTTCGTCAAGAAAGCAGAATTTACCGGCAATAATCTCGAGAGCAGTATAAATGTCTGCCTTCTCGTGGTGGCGGACTCCATTTAGTTGGGGAAAAGCTGTCAAGACATGCTGCATTGTGGAATGTACCATTTGAGTTCCATTGTGCTGCCATGTGCAGAAGTGAGGTTGAATTAGAAACCCTTCACATTCGACCTCGAGAAGCATACGCGTTGCACCATATGCCGGATGAGAGTGTAAGCACTCAAAATCATAGACTGGTCATGGAGGCTGGTTAAAAGTTTTTCGCCAAAGGTGATGACCCTTGTTGAGCAAGAGTCAAACATCAACACTTCCACATTCTTTGCAAGGTTTGTTGAGACATTGGGAGTAGAGTCACACAAAAATTATCGTGAGACGAAAATTGTACATGAAAGATAGATATTGAAACACTGAGAATTAGAGAAACACAAAGCAAGAGAGCAATCATGAATCATGTTGTTTAACAGGAATAGACCAGAAACGAAAGAGGAAAAATTCATAAATAGAAAGGAACATAAATAAGATAATTTGAAGACCTCCTTTCAGAAAGATAGGGAACTAAATCAGCAGTATAGCGCATGCCTTTTAGTTTTGACCACAAATCCTTACATAATATGAAACTGAAACCCAAGTCTCCGAATCAGGGAGGAGGGTGTGGGAAAATCGTTGGATTTAAAATATTATACGTTTTCATTCTTTTGATCAAGCCATACCTTGGCCAGTGTTTCTAGAGAGACTTCCACTTTTGCTTTCTGCCGACTTCCTCCTTCGTTTTCCACCTTTCTAAAAATCAGTTTAACGGCATTTTTAATAAAACCAAAGCATGACAAATAAACATACAGCTACCCAGGCACTGTGTACAATATAAGAAAACTGAAATGATATATAACTTGTTATTTATCAACCAGTAAAATGTCAATTGTAGCATGTGGGCATTTCAAAAACTCCAATAGTTTTGCAAAAAGTTCTTTCTGCAAAGATGCTTGGAAGATAAGTAATGGCATAATTTGCATATATGAGAGGAGATATTCTCAACTCAAACATAGCCCGAAAATTATATTTCTCTTCAAACTAAGTGCCAACAAATGAAAAACTTAAACGGATGAGAATAGATTTGAAGAGAAGCAATTTTGACAACATATTTTCTGAGATGGAACAGAAACATATATTGGCTGAAAAACAAAAGCTTCAAAATAAGAAACCACTAAGAACTAAAATCATTTTATCATCTTGAAAGCCAAAGAGTATTATATGAAATAATTGCAAGTTGTCATCAGGTTTTCTCTTTGCAAGCTTGAAAGCCACTTAAACAGTTTACAACATTAGACAACAAGTAGGTTAGGCTGCTGTATCAAGAAATTTGAATGGAAGTAAATAAGACTTTCTAGACAGACATATAATATAGATTGCACAAAAGAAGGGATAAAAACCTATACCACCTCCAATATGCACACTATAATTTGATGCATCAAAAACCAAACTTAAATAAAAAAGTCATTATGAAGTAAATTGAAATAAAATACACAAAATATTACATTTGCCACAAAACTGTCAATGTATCAGTAGCAAATTCATTTAATTTACCAAAAGTAAATCATTTTTTGTTTCGCTAATTGCCAGTTGCATATTAGGAAAAGAACTGGACTAATTGTAGACAAAAAATTTAAACTACCCAATATATTTTTAAAAATAAAAATAAAAACAAAGACTAAATCTACCTTCAGAAGTCATGTGGCTTCCCTCTTACTCTCAGAGCACCTTTCGATTCCATTCAAAGCTTTTGACTCATCTTCAATGTCATAGTCGCTTAGCTAGATAGAAATTAAATTTAACATAAAAAAAAAAATAGTATTTTATGGAATCTCAAAACTTAAAGGAGCAACTTTTGCCGATTGACCCAAAAAAGAACCTTCCTTGCTAAATTATTGCAGGACAAATCTTTTATAGGATTTCAATAGAGGCAAATGAATAAATTTAGATTTGCTTACGTAATGATAAAATATGTGCTTTTTTGTTGAGGTAGGGCACCACTTATCTTAGTGTGAAGGAACAAGGTTTTGTTGAGGTGCAAACTTTACTTCTGATATCAAAAGTCAACCTTCCAACAAGACAACTTCAAAACTTTTTGTTTGCACTGAGAGATGACTTTTAGATAAAAAAAGAAAAAAGAAAAAAAAACATTTACAGCTTCCAGTCATAGGGATTTCAGACATTAAGAGAAGCATACCAGTCATTACATTCTGGTGCTGTATAACCATAGGTACCAACTACCCGAGTAGCTACGTAGGTCTCATCACCTTGCAGTCCTGCTTTAGCAAGGCCTAAACCAGAAGGCTTGGCTATAAAATCCTACATATTCATAGGAAATGAATAAGATGCATAGGAACAAATCAAATGAAAATTTCAAGAAAAAAAATTGTGAGAATAAATTATACGAGTTATAATGTTTAAAATAAACCATTTACAGAGTCCAATAATATATTAGAGCTGCATTGTGAAGTAAAGCAAGCCCTTTGGCAGCTCCAAGAGCAATCATTATTAAAGGGATGGTTGCCTCTGAATATGAAAATAGGCAGAAACAAATACTGAGAGAAATTAATATCACGGGAAAATAAGCAAAGATACCAAGTCTAAAACAATATAATCAACAAGAAGCAAATAAAGTGTAAAATTTGTTAAGTGCTTCTAATTGTTTATTAACTTTCATCTATTAATACTGTAAATAATTATATGATATATCATGTAGGAATTTAAGAAATATTAGATATAAGTTATAACTAATAAAGTCTCATGAAGTTAGAAACATAAAATGGCCAGGGAAAGGAAAAGATTTTCATATTATGCATGAAGAAAACAAATTTTAAATTGGCAAAATATTTCCTATTTTGATATTTAAAAAAAAAATAAAAAAAAAATAAAAAGCTACGAGAACTGAAGATGAAAAACAAGATTGCCATAGTTAGATGATAGCCAAATAATAACTATATTTCAGACATTTCATTAGCTTTTCTATTTAGCAACTCATATTGCAAAGATATTAATTCAATAGTTTCCTTTCTTCTTGTTTCTTTTCCTTTATATTCACCAATCCCAAGAATTCCAAACTCCAAGCACTTTCCTGCAACCTAATGCAAAGGAATAAATTGGTGATGGTAGTAAAAATAAAAAATCTTCACTCCAGTAATTCTTTAATCCTTAGTCAATGTCACACAGTTGTCATGCATATTTGTGTAAGTTTCTAACCTCCTGAAAATTGAACTTCTTTCTTATCTTTTCCTATTTCTAACGAAAAAAAAATCATCACCTTACAATATTGCAATCAAAACTGGAAGGATATCAATGACCTGCAAAAACCTTGATGGAGATAATAAACTAAACAATTTACTATCAAAAAGCAATACGAAAGTAATCAACCAGCCCAACCAACAAAATTAAAAATATAAATTAAAAAAAAGAATAACTTTCCTACAGAACCAAAAAAAATAAAAAAATAATAATAATATATAATAATAAATAATAATAATTCCTATGATCTTCACAAATCAAACAAACCACAAACATAAACCCAAGCAAGCGAACAGCGAAACATCCACGATTTTCGTACCAAAATATAGGTTTTTTCCTCTAAAATTATCTTGTTAGAAGCAAAAGGAACAATCTTCAACGTCTAGGTTGCTTTATCAAGAACCCGAAGCACATAGCTACAATGCTGCTGCCCAGCCTCGGCCTCGCCAGAATAATTAGTTCCGACGAAATCTACCTTCGACCCAGGTGGGATCACAACCAATTGAAGCTTTTTTGGCACTGTCTGTATTCTATTTGGGATCAAACCCAGATGGAAAATATCCCACAAACGGAGAGGCTCTCTCTGGATGGTCTTGGAGGACTTGGGACGGTAGCTTGGAACGGTGGCACTGGCTTTGGATAATGCAAAGAAAAAGAAAAGAATCGGGCAAAAAGGGTATGAAAATTGAAACAAAATTAAATTTAAATGCATCTAAATCGTCACACTATAGAACAAAGCACATTCAAAACATACGTAGTTTAGCCTCCATGGAAAAAATGCAACTGAGTTACCTTTTTATTATAATATTCTTATCTAATATTTGCCCATGTATTTTTATTTAGATTAATTTCAATTCAGCTTTTCTGATCAAAGCTAATTCAATTTTAGTTTTTGTACTTTCTGATAATACATCTGGAGTTTAGATATTAAACATAATTGATGTGGCATGATTAGTTACTATTATACATTTATTGTTCTAATTGCTATTCATAAAATTATTATTTTACTTTTGTTATTTAAAATTACAATTTTACTTTTCTATTATCTATCTAACAACTAGTTTTGTATATTTCTATTGAAAAGTAATTGTTTGCTTAGTGCCAAACAACATCATCTTTGCTTCTAAATTGCATATAAGCCTCAACATTTGTCTAGCAAATTAAAACAAAATATACAGTGATATGGAGATGTAACGGTACTTTACTATTTCATTGATATTCATCAGGTGATCTAGAAATCATAATGTTTACAAAAATGATATATATATAATGCAACCCCATATCACATCAACAAATTGATTACAAAACTATTTAAAGAACAGATGTATTAATCCAACCATATAAAAACCATTCTAAGGCTATACACGATTTCTATATATTCTTATAATCAGCCACTTGCACCAAACAAACATTATAATGTTGTACTATTTACACCAAACAAATAGTACAATATATACTATTGTAGTGTCTTTAAAAAAAGGACACAACAAACATTTCTACACTGAAAGCAAACTCTTGTTATCTGTCCTATACACTTTCTAAACAAAAACCAATCTAATCTTTTTTCTATTTATCACCACTTGATGCAAAATATAAAGCAAAACTTCCTACACCAACTTTTTCTTCCTTCTACCTACAAAATTAAATCCAAAAGTATTAAAAACAAAGTATAAAGTATTTGAAGTATATCAAACTTTTAGTTTAAAAATTAAACATCTTCGAAAAGTTGATGGACCTGCTGATGGTGAAGCTGTTTATGCTAAAACTGATGTTGCTATTGCAGATGTTGCTGCTGCTGCCACTGATGCTGCTTCTGTTGAAGTTGTTGTAGTCGAAGCTGAAGCATTCCCAAGCCTTTGATTATTTGATTCATGAGTTTTAAAAGATAAAAAGTATAATATTAAAATTGATATGAATTAAATTAGATAATATGACTAAAAAAATAACAAATAGGAAGGCATTACCTTACTTGTTCTAGCCTTTTTCATATTTGCAAGATTATGAGTGCATGACCTTTTATTGTGTTCAAGACCCTTGCAAATCCCACATTTCATTGCAAATGACATCTTCTCTTTTATTGTTCATCACTCCCCCTCATTCTGCAAACTTTTGGTCTTCCAAGTAACTTTCTTTTTTATGGGGGTAACAACTCATCCACTTCCATTGCTGGCCACTATGTTTCATCGAGTACAAGGTGGATAATGCTATTATAGGTGGCTAAGTAAGCTGCCTTAGTCAAACTCCTATGTACATATGCAGTGGAATCAACTCTCTTCTTGGTAATGCATGACATTGCATGCTTAAAGGGAACCACTGAGTTGCCAAGCTCCAAAATCACATGTAAACTTGTCTAATTGAACAATTAGTACCTTTGTTTCCTCTATCACCTCAAACTCATCATTTCCAGCCCATATAACCTTGATATCCCTAGATTTCCTTTTACATAAATTGATACAATCTTGCACTGTTGGAGGAACAACACTTGTCCAAGCAAGGGCCATGTTATGCCTACTATGAAACCTTTTCATTATAGTCCTCTTGATGTACTCAAGGAAACTCAAAATAGATTTGTCACTATACAAATTCAGCTTGCTGTTAAATGACCCAATCATGTTGTTAGTGACATGATCATTCTTGACAATAACATCAAAAGCATGCCTTGACCAATGGGAGATAGGAATTGCCATTAACCAATCATAAGCAAGCACACTAATAGACTGGATTGCTTCCATTTTATAATTGAATTCTTGTCTATTAGTTGCGTTACAAGCAGCCCAAAATAAAATTGCCACTTGCAAACCATGAAATTTAACCTTAAAATTGGCAAATATGTGTTTTGCACAATATCTATTTTTGGCCTTTTGGAAAAATAGTGTTGAGGCACTCAAAACTTCTTTCTGCCTATCTGTCATAAAGGTAATGGACATTGTCACATGCACACCAATATGTTCATGCAGTAATTCTAAAAACCTAGACCAATGCTTAGGTTCTCGGACTCATATATGCCAACAACAAGTGGAAACAAGTTGTTCTTTGCATTCAAACAGACAGCAGTAAGCAACATCCCTCCATAAGGCTCTATAAGATGACAGCCATCAGGACCAATGAATGGTCTACATCCATTCAAATAACCAGATTTTTGTGGTGAAAAACTAAGAAAAAATCTTTGAAATTCAGAATTTTCAGACAATACAGGCCTAATGGACTTTACCAAAGCCACTATTCCAGGGTTAATAAGCCTAAGCACATTGGTATACCTATGCAACTTAGGGTAACAACTTGCATAGTCACCTATTACATCGACAAGTGCCAATTACTTAGCCCTATATAACTTATATTTATGACATTTAATTCCAATCTTCTTCATCACAACCTCTTTAATTATTTTCAACTTTGCATCAGAGTTTTCCCTAAACCAATCTCCTAGCTTATTTGCAATCCATGCACATGTAGCTAAAGGATTTTCCGTGACCCTCCCACATGTGTGGTCCTCAAGATAAGTTTTAATTTTAAAAGTAGCACCATCAAACATTGGAGATGCATGAATCCTCCAAGGACAACTTTTACTGTTACCACAACATGCAGTTAAGATAAGTTTTTTCTTTAACTTTTCCAGCATTTTCTCATTGACCAAAAAAAAAAAAAAGTGAGCCATGATTACTTCGTTTGGATTTTCAGGGGTTTAGAAAGCCCTTTGTAAGAACTTCCATGTTCAATCAAAGAATAAAACAATGTGTATATATATGTATATTTTTTTTCTGTAACTTTTCCAGCATTTTCTCATTGACCAAAAAAAAATTAAGTGAAATTTTATTACCTGGTTTGTATTTTCAGGGGTTTAGAAAGCCCTTTGTAAGAACTTCCCTGTTTGTATGATTTGGTGAAAGAACATTGGTCTCTACAAGACAAAGACACACATAACAAAACTTTACAAATATTTAAAACTAAAATAAAATAAAATAAACATATAGATTGAACTCTCTATTTTCCTTTCTTTTAGAGAGTGATGGAACTAAGTGATAAAAATTGAGGGAGACAGAGAGATGGATATGGGGGAAGGAGAAAAAAAACCATAAAAAAAAATGCTAGATAGAAATTTAAGAGAAGTAATTAATTTTTTTTTTTGAAAAACCCTATATAGAGAAGGAAGCAGAAAATAGATTGAGATGGGATAAGGAGAAAAAACATAGAGATGATGGAATGAGAACATAGAAAAAAAATTTAAAGTGGAAAATAAATTGAGAAAGAAATCAAATAAACTTACCGTTTTTTATCTCCTGTAAATGCCTTTGGATATAACTGAAAGAGAATAGAGAGAATGCAAAAGGAAAATGAAGAACAAAATGGAGAAAAGGAACACATAATGAAAAAGGTTATAAGAGAGGGAGATGAAGATACATGTTTTCGCCCCAACGTCTCGTTGAGAAGCTTCTTTGGCACGCCTCACACAATAACCTAAATTGTCATTCAGCCATGTCATTTCTTTCATATGCAAAATACCTAAATACTCCTTAGACGTTTATTTTAACAGAATAATATTAACGACGAGGACTGTTGGTGGATTGTCAAAAACTACAAGGACTAAAATTGAATTAGCCCAAACTTGAAGAACTGCAGTTGAAATTAACTTTTTTTTTTCTATCACAAATATTTAATTTTCCTGCAAAAAGAAGAAAAATAAAATATTATGAAACGTAAATAATTTATTTAAACAATTTAATTAAAAAAAACTTACATAATGATGCAGCAATCAATCAATTAAACACTGGATTCGATTCAATAAAACATAATCATATATGCATTATATACAGAAACAAACAAAAGAATACAATTGAAAGTTGAGATATTATTCAGAAAAACTAAACAACAATGTCATATTATTAATGATAAAAACAATAAAAAAAGAATAGTGTAGACTATTATAAAATTGGTTCTTATTTTCAGTTGCCACTCATTGGAAAATCTAAATTTGATGAACAAAAAAAATAGATAAATAATTTTACCACTTCACTGAATATTCCATATGCATTGCGGTGTTTTTATATAATTTTACCAAAAAAGATTTAAGCATTGACACATTTCCTATGCAACCATGAAACTTTGGAAACATGTATCTAACATGTCACCGATTGTCCACAAAATCTGATATCTCACCCAATCTGACATATTATTACTGTAGATACTATTTTATACTTGAAGAGTAGTCTAAGATATTTTCAGAAGGAGAGCCTCAATTGAGAGAACTATTTTACATCCGAAAGGTAATTTTGGATGTGTTTCAAGTTGTTCCGAAGGTTAGTCTCAAGCGTCTTTCTTAGTACGCTCGGACATTCGTACATTCAAGATAATGAAGACACTAAACCTTCTGAGGTAGTGATTAGGCTTCCAAGGCAAGGAGCGAGGCCAAAAAAGGTTGAAAACAACAACTTCCGAGACATATATGCCCGACGCAAAAAAGGCTAAGCAAAGTCCGAAGATGAAATGTTTGAATGGCTGAGGACAACATGTCCGAGGCTCATATGTCTGAGAGTAAGAAATGTCTGCTTCGATTGAAGTGTCTCAGTGTAAAATGTATGAGGCTTCGACTGAAATGTCACAGTAAAAGATATCCAAGGCATCTTGAACACATGACCAGGAAGCTCAAATGCCACTTCCGAAGCATCTAACACCTGTTGAAAGCAGGGGATACACCAACTACAACTGTTCCAAGCTTAGTTAATTCTCAGGCAATCAAGGAGATTAATCATGATCAAGAGCAATTATTGGACAGTTATAAGTTCATAAAGTTATGAGACACCAAGGGTATAAGTAAGAGTTGAGAAGATTATTCCAAGTGACACAAAAAACTATCTAAAAATAAGAATCATTGATTATGTGTGATTTTGCACCACAAAAAATATGTTGGTAAAGTCGGAAAAGGCCGAAGGTCATCTCGACCACCTGAGATAGACTTTCGAGGTGCTAGAAAAGTATAACATTAGGTTGACCTTCGGAATATCCTCAACAAAGTTTCTCGGGCACATAGTTACTCAAGGGGGAATCGAGGCCAACCGGGCCCAAATCAGGGCCCTAATAGATATGCCCTCGCCTTGGAGTAAGAAGGACGCACAGAGACTTAACGGTCGAGTGGCGGCTTTAAGCATATTCATATCAAGGTCTTTGGATAAATGCCATGGATTCTTTAGGATTCTCAAGGGAAAAACCACTTTCGATTAGACTGAAGAATGCGAGAAGGCATTCTGAGACTTGAAAAAGTATCTTGGTTCACCCCTTCTGTTAGTGAAACCACGGCCTGAGGATATATTACAATTATATTTTGTTGTTTCAAACTACGTCGTGAATGTAGTACTGGTAAAGTCTGAGGGTAAAGAGCAGAAGTCAATTTTCTACGTCAATAAAGTTCTCCTGGATACCGATACTCGGTACTCCAACTTGGAAAAGTTAGCCTATGCCCTCATAGTGTCAGCTCAGAAACTCATACCTTACTTGGAAAGCCACACTACTGAAGTAGTCACAGCTTTCCCCCTTCGGGCCGTCTTCCATAAGCTAGACTTGGCAAAATGATTGGCTCCATGGGCCATCGAACTAGGTGCCTTCAATATAAAGTATATCCCACAAATGGAAATTAAGTCACAAGTAATTGTTGATTTCCTCACCGAGTTTGTCGTAAGCACCAAGGCTATAATGAATGAGCTCGCCATTTCATCTAAGTGAGAATTGTTCGTAGATGGCTTGTCAAATGCCCGAGGGAGCGTTGCTGATATCTTGCTGAAGAACTCAAAAGGTGATCTACTGGAGCATTCTTTGCGTTTCGGTTTCCAAGCTTCGAACAACGAGGCCGAGTACGAGGCTTTGATTGCAGGTCTAGGTTTGGCAAAGAAGTTCAGAGCAACAATGGCAATAGTGTAAAGTGACTCCCAACTGGTAGTAAAACATGTGAATGGCGCGTAAGCAACCAAGTGTCCGACCATGGCCAAATATTTGAAGAGAGTTCAGGAGTTAATCTCGGGATTTAAGAAAGTCGAGTTAAGGCAGCTCCCTAGGGAAAAAATAGTCATCTTGACATTCTTGCTAACGTAACCTCTATCATACACTTCACTGACAAAAGGGCCATACAGGTGGAATTTTTGCCCGAACCAAGCATCCGAGAGAGTCATGTTATGATGACCATTGAAGAGGAGAAACAAACGTGGCTGACAGAGATTGTGGAGTACATTGTCAATGGAGTTTTACCTTTGGACAAGTCCGAGGCTCGTAAGGTACAAGTCCGAGGTCTTTCTTTGGACTTTTGCTCAAATGTCTAGGTTTGAAGGTAGCTTTGAAAGTAATGGTTGAGATGCATGAAGGTTTCTATGGTAATCACTTGGGAGGACGATCTATGGCTCGTCGGATAGGACTACAGAGTTTTTATTGGCCGCTGTTTTGAGGGATTCTGAGAAATATTCGAGAGAGTGTGAGAAGTGTCAGAGGTTTGCCCCATTACATCACGTGCCATCTAAATAGTTGACTACAATAACGAGCCTGTGGCCCTTCATTCAGTAGGGACTCAACATTGTCGAGCCTTTACCTTAGGCCCCAAGCCAGAAAAATTTTATCTTGGTGGCAACCGATTATTTCTCAAAGTGAGTGGAAGCAGAATCTTACTTCAACATCAAAGACACATATTTGGTTAATTTCTTCTGGAAGAGCATCATCTACCGCTTCAGGCTTCCAAGGGTTCTGGTCACCGACAACGACTCCTATATTATTAGTTCAAAGTTCAAAATTTTTTGCAGCAAATGGGAAATCAATGTTTGTTACTCTATCCCCAGCCATCCAAAGGGGAATGGTAAGGCAAAAGCAACCAACAAGAAATATTAGCAACACTGAAGAAGCAGTTCGAAGAGTCTAAAAGGAAATGGGCAGAAGAATTTCCAGGTTTACTATGGTACTACAAAATGACCATTTGAGAACACACCAGATCCACTCCATTTTCTTTAGTGTATGGGACTGAAGCAGTCATTCATGCATAAGTAACTAAGAAGACCATTCAGACTAGCAGACAGCTGAAGCCTTTCAACGATCAGATGATGCAACAATCCTTAGATGATGCAGAGGAAAAGCATGAAGTAGTGACAATAAGGCTCGGGCATTACAAACAGCTCAAATCCTAATACTACAATTCCATAGTTCATCAAAAGAATTTACAGGTCTGCGATCGGGTACTTCGCAGGGTCTTTTAGAATACTCAAGAGCTAAATGCAAAAAAGCTCAGACCCAATTGGGCTTTTACACGGTTCTCGCAATCCCTCAGCCTGGAGCATATAGGTTGCAAGACGCACATGGCAAAGAGGTCCCGTGTAGTTGGAACTCTGAGCACTTGCAAATTTTCCACACATATTCCTCTTTTACTTAAGTTGTATGTTCATGACATTTGCATTTTTCCTTTTTAGAGTTGAGCTAGTCTGACTGAAGGTACACCAATCGAGTTTAGTCCAAACCTCTCACGTTTTACAAAGTATAATCAATAAAATTTTCCGAACCTTTTTTCATCTCATTTCATGCAAATGTTTTGCAGAAATTCTTGCATCGGGTAGATCATTGTCTCAGCATAAAAATAAAATAAATGCCACCTTTACGTGTGGAAAAACTATGAATTGACACGGTCGGAAAAACTCTGAGACAATTTTGCACTGGAAAAACTACGAACCATACATGTTGGAATGTGAACCCTCTGTCATGGGAAAACTACAAAGTAGTCTCAGACTGCTAAGCTTCCAACCTTGCACATATGCAAGGGACGTGCTTACGGTTTCGCATGTGACCCTCATAGTGGGGTACCTAGCAAAATTGGTAAGTGGTGGATCATGAGAAAAAAGTTGCCATTCAAATTGAGTCCGAGTATCGTGAAGGTCTGACCTTCCAATTTAAAAGTCAGATAGATGTTTCGTTTAGGTACTATCATTTTTCTACTATGTTTATACAACCTCTTAACAGAATTGTAGAAATTCTAAATGACCAAGTTCTGTTAAAAGGATCCAAAAAATGCATTTGTGAATTCTATTGATAACTTCAGAAGTTATGGTGTCCGAACACCTCACTAACAAAAAAAATTGGCAATTTGAATGAACTACAACAATTAAATGACAGAGTCTTCGGCATAGACCTCCCCCTTAGGCTGGCAAGAAGCAAAATAACTAATATCCAGAAGATCATGAGGAAGCCCCATGATTACCCTTTTTGTTGAGGCATCGGAGTACTTGTAGAGATTGGGTGAGACTCTTGGATTTAATTAGGAGTCATTCTTGCCAAGCTTAATAACTACACCTCTAGAGGAGGCGTTGCCTTTGGAGTTCGAGAATTCAGGTGAGAGATCAGGCTAGACATAAGACCAAGTGTCAGGAATTGGACCTCAATAATCTAAGTACAAAGCCTGAGCCAACCAAGTCTTGACACCTTGCTCAGTTCAGGCAGGGGTGTAAGGGAATACCTGTAGGTATGTCCTTCGGGTTTGGCCTAAATCGGGCAACGACCAGTTGTACCTTGGACAAGAGTTTCTTTAGGCTGAGTACACTCGAATGCAGCTTTTCCAAGCATGTAACACCAGAGTTTATACCTCAAAAGTTAAGAAGGAAGGTTCTTGGTTGAGTCGGCGACCTAAAAGGAAAAAAAGAAGCATTGGTACTTAGAAGAGTTCTGAAGGGAGATTCAGCCACAAGTGCGTCCAAACGTCAAGATTTGGTTTGAAGCACTTTAAGGCACAAGATTTAAGAAAATCTTTGAAACCTGTCGGAATTATTTCTTCTTCAGATTGGAGACCTGCTTCGATAAAGGCTTCAAGCGTTAATATTAATTTGAGGCTGAGATCTTCAAACTGGCTGGGAATTCGGATTGATCTACTCCATGAATTGACATGTCACTTCACGAAGTTGGGAGCTAACTGTGGATACTATTTTATACCTGAATGGTAGTCTCGTATATTTTCCGAATGAGAGCCTCAATTGTGAAAACTATTTTACATCTGAAGGTAATTTCAGATATGTTCCGAAGGTTAGTCCTGGGTGTTTTGGGTGTCTTCCATAGTACGCTCAAACATTCATACTTTCGAGATAATGAAGAAACTAAACTTTCTGAGGCAATGATTAGATTTCCAAGGCAATGAGCCCAAGAAAGGTTGAAGACAACAACATCCGAGACATATATGCCCGAAGCAAGAAATGTTGAGCAAAGTTCGAAGAAATGTGTGAATTGGGGGTTTTAGATTGCTTGTAAAATATTGAATTCCACAGGGACTGTATTGAATTCCAATTTAAATTCTATCATAGTAAAATACTAAACTAAAAATATAAAAATGGGGGGTTTTAGATTGCTTGTGAAATATTTAAATTAAATCAAAACTAGTAAATACTGAAAATAAATAAATAAGAGAAACTCTTTGGATCAGAATAATTCATAAGACTAGTAAACAATTGATCATAGACATAAAAATTTCAATTCTTCATTCAGTTCGGCATAAATAATAGGCACAGCCTAATTATTCTATATTTTTCACTAAATAAACTAATCCAGATATGATCATGAATTAGTTATAAATTCTGAAATTAAATCTAGAATCAACATGACCTGAATTTATCACAGAAAATAATCAAGAACGAGAGAAAAGTCAAATAAAGACAAACTCTACAAACGTTGCAAAATTTTAATTTAATTTATATTTTTCATAGACAATTAACAGAAACTGGGATCATAACCATTAAAGTCTATTGCTACTAATTATTAAAAACCCAATACGATTGAGAATTCAATTTAGCAATAATCAAATCTCACATAAAAATAACTGATCCAAATTATAATTATGATAAATTAAAAATATAAACAATAAACACAGAAGAACATAAACTGAATGATTAAATTGGATTGAAATAAAAATTAGTCTCACAATTGCATAACTAGTTTAGAATTATTCTTACCAAAGAAAAGAAGGTTAGAATCACAAACTTGAGAGAGAAACTCAATTCTAATGGTAAAATTCCTCTAAAAGTCAACTCTCCCCTTTACAACACTGATAAAACATATTTATACTAAAATTTAGGGTTAAAACTGATAAAATCGCGTAAAAGGACCAAATTTGCACCCACCCAGGTGGCTGTCCAGGCGCCTGGGCAATGTACCTGGGCTGCGCTACCTTGCTCCGAATGTCCGCTTAATTACGGTTTTGCCACTGCTTCTTCATTTTTTTCTATTTAATTACGATTTTGCCACATAAAATATATATAAATTGCATCTCATCAGAAATCTTGAACACGTGACCAAAAAGCTCAAATGCCACTTTCGAAGCATTTAACATGTGTTGAAAGGAGGTGAAACACCAATTACAACATTTCCAAGCTCAGTTAATTTTCAAACAATCATAGAGATTACTCATGATCAAGAGTATTTATTGGACAGTTATAAGTTCATAAAGGCATGAATCACCAAAGGTACAAGTAAAAATTGAAAAGATTATGTCAGGGGGCACAAAAAACTATCTAAAAATAAAAATTATTGATTACGTGTGATTTTGCACCACTACAATTACTAATTTTTTAATTATAGTTTATTTTAAAAACAATTAAAAATATATTTAAATGAGTTAGTATTATTTAAATATGTCTTGTCAAATAAGATGTATTTATCGTAAGGACTTTACAGCATTTCTAATAAAATGTTGATTGTTAAATTTAATATAACATATAAGCAAATATAGATATTGTTTTGAAAAAAAAAATGTGCGGTAATGTTTATAATAAATATCCAATTGATGTGGTTTTGACATTGTCAAAGTGAATGTCTACTTTTGGAAGTTCTGTCAAACATTGTCAAGTTTCTAACAAAGAAAATTTTTCCTTAAAATTTTAATTTGCTCAAAAACTTAGAAAATAATTTTGAATTGAATATGCGTTTATGCCTTATAGATTTAAACAATGTTCATTTCTATATCATAGATACATCAATTAATATTTTCCATTGAAGATGCTCTTATAGTAAGCATAGTCTACTTCGCCTAAAGCATACCACATCATTTAAATATGTTTTGTTTTGTTTCAATAAAACTTAAATAGAAACAACTCGTCAGATTTGTATGAGACCCCCTGAAAATTATTATAAAAAGTTAATTGGATGTTTTAAAATTTAATTGATAACTTATTTTTTCTTATGTCAGAATCAACATGGATAACATGCTTGCCATATAGGCTTTGAAGAAAAAAGCAGCAAATCTCAATTCAATGATTGTGCCTACAGTAGAGAGAGAAAGAACAGAGAGTATAAAAGATGACTTTTTAAAAAATAAAAAATTAAGTTGGATGGTGAGTTAATTATGATGTGCTAATTTTTGGATACATGTCCATTAGTTGACTTGGAGTGGTACGAAGCCAAATTTGTCACAGAAAACCGTTTTATGATGGAATTCGTTTCACAACACTAATGTCTCATGAATGAAAAGTTTCAGAAGTGCAAATTTTGTTTCCATCACTGAAATGAATTCATTATTATATTTTTATTTTCATCATACGTGGTTCTGCTACGAAACGTACATATTATAATGAACAACTGGTGCTCTTTTACGTATAATTTATGAGATATATTATCCAAATTAAATGTAATCCGACAACCGGCCAATATAAGGTGGACTACATCATCCATGACATCAAATTTATATTCTATATATGCTTTTATTTATTTTAAATGAAATTCATCACCATATTCTGAATGTCTCTTCCTACCCAAAACAGGGCAGGATGCTTTTTATTTGATTTTGTCGATTAAGATGCAGCATGGTACCTACAACAACATACAAGAAGTTGGGCTGCCCAACTAATTATTTATTTTTATTTTTTACATACATAGATACATAGATACCGGGCTGCTTAATCCTGTATCCTGAAATGGTAAATCTGGATGTTTTCAACATTGAGTTTCTTAAAGTTGCTGAGCTTCCTATGAGTGAGGAACTGACCCCAACTGTATGGCTTAAACTTTGGAGGATTTTGGTCATCAATCAATTCCTCTAAGGGCTTCACTACAGTGTAGTGTGCTGGGTTGAGGAAGAATGGAATGGAAAACCTTTCCTTCTCTGAGTTCACCATCGCTCTGTGCTCAACACTCTCATATCTATCATTGCTCCAAACCTATTCAAAAAACACATCCATGATACATCCATACATACAGGTTAAGGATCATGTTTATTGAAAGTGTTAAAGCGCAATTACTTTCAATTTTAAATACCCATTAAAGAAAAAAATTAAAAAAAAAAAAAAAAAAGCTCTTCTATCCCATATTTGCTAATATCTCATCTCACATCCAAACAAGAGTTACTCTTTATTTGCTTAATTAATTAGTTTAATTTTTCTCACTGCTTCCAAATTCTATCGCTGGTGAGACAAGAATTAATGGAAACACGAATAATAGGACAGAAGATGAGGATTCGAGAAAAATGGTGTTACCTGAATAACATCGCCAACATTGATGATAAAAGAATTAGGGGTAGGTCTAACACGAATCCACTCTCCATCTGATTTGCGTTTGACTTCCAATCCACCAACTTGGTCTTGAGCCAGCACGGTCAAAGCACCACCGTCCTTGTGGCGACCAACACCGAGAGCTAGCTCAGGGGAAGGGCATGATGGATAGTGATTGAGTCTTATAAAGCTGGTCTGGTCTTTGAAATAGTCAGTGAACCTCTTGGCAGGCAAGCCTAGGCTCAGAGCAATAAGCTCCATCAACTTCAGACTCAACTTTTCCACTTCTCTACTATATTCTTCACATGCTTCCCTGATCAATTACCCAATTAATACTCTATTTGTAATTAGTCCATACAAACTTAAACCAACTTCCAGTTATATATATATAGTCATGGGCTAATTTCTTTACCCAAAAAAATAAAATAAAAAAATTATGGGCTGATAGGCATCTGATAGACATACTTTTCGCAACTATGTCCAATAGTACTATTGTTTTAAAACAATAATACACGATTTTATTGGACATAGTTGCTAAAAGTATTGTACATCTTCAGTTTTTACAGAAATACTCATTAAAGTTCATATACCTCTTAGTTTTCTAAAATACAAAATTGGTATAAATTTTCTTAAATTAAACCAAGAGAAAAAAAACTTGTTTTGGAAAAGAAAAAAGTACATGGAAATTGAAACAATTTGCAGAATATCTCCTAAAAACTCTGGCTCAGGCAAGGTATATTGAATGATAAACATGAAAATTGGAATAGAAAACACGAATTAATTAAGACCTGAAGTGAGGAGGATATGAGGGCCACTGATTGTGCCAGTGAATGAGTTCCTTTTCGTGAGGATCAGGGGAAGCAGGGACAACGGTGGGATCCTCCACTGTAAAATCAAAGACCTCCTTCCAGTCTCTAACATTCTTGGTGAGCTCGGTGTCGTAGTAACCGCAGACCGATGACTCGCTCCTCTTCACCTTCCTCTTCTCCTCCAAAGGCCGAGCGAAGAACTCCGCCGACGTCCTGAAAATCTTGTTTCGCAGTTGCAGCGAAACACCGTGGTTGATAACTTGGAAGAAACCCCACTGCTCGCATGCGCTGCCTATCTGTCTCACCACTTCCTCAACACCTTCAGAGGATGAGAGATCGATCAGCGGAATTCCTTCCGCTTCCGTGACGGACAGTTTAGGCCTGTGCTCGGGATCTTGGATGAAAGCTGGATCAAACTCTGTTACCTCTCCCATGCCTGCGTTTTTTTCTTTTTCTTTTTTAATTTGGAAGAAGAGTGGAGAGAGATATAGACAATTGGAAGGTAGATTATATGATGTTTGGGATTTGGATTTCAGACAGATAGAGAGAGATTGGTGTGGAACCTAGACGAATATCTGAATAGGTCGAGGTGATGACCAAGTTCATCACGGTGTGTGTGTGTGTGTGTGTGTGTGTGTGTGTGTGCTACTATGTTTGGTTTTTTGAGTGGTTGTGGGTATTTTTCAGTTTTTACAGGTGTTTTTGGTTGTCTTTTTCTTTATCTTGATCTCATTGCCTGCGTAATCTTGTTTTTTGATCCGATTATTAAGGAAATAATATTTTTACGGTCTTTTTTCTTTTGGTATCAAATTTAGTTTTATTTATTTGAAAAAAAAAATCATATATAGCTGTTATTCGAATTACAGGATCAAATAGGTTATTTATATATGAATGATTGAATTTACATAATACATAATTAATAAAATGTATTAAATTCCATATGAGCCAAACATAAATAAATAAAGAAGATTAAATTTGCATACAACTGTATATCCACGTTGTTATTTGTTATTATTTTTATTAAGGTTTAAATGTACTTTAATATCTTTTAAAATTAAATTTGTTTACATAGAAGTCTTTACAATTAATTTGTGCAATTATTACTTTGTAATTTGAAAATAATTGCATTTTTATCCAATTTAGTTAAAAGTGATGAATTCCGTCAACTTAAATGTCACATACATAGCAAGTTACTTTTAAATTTAGTTTTTTCATTTGTAATTGTACCAAAAACTAAAAAAAAAATTAAAAAATAGAAAGAAAAACCATAAATGAATTTTAAATTTTATTTCATATTTTAAATTTTTTTAAATTTTTGGTTTAATAAAAAATGAAGAAACTTTATTTTTTAATTACATATTTTATTAAATCCAATGTCAGTGTAATATTTTCAAAAAATTCAATCAATCTATATACCAACTCAATTCAATCAAAGAAACAAAACAATATATATGTATATAAGAAACTTTATTTTTTTTTTCTTTAATTTTTCTAGCATTTTTTCATTGACAAAAAAAAAATACCTCGTCTGGATTTTCAGGGGTTTAGAAAGCTCTTTGTAAGAACTTCCATGTTCAATCAAAGAATAAAACAATGTGTGTATATATATATTTATTTCTTTTTCTGTAACTTTTCCAGCATTTTCTCATTGAGCAAAAAAAAATTAAGTGAACTTTTATTACCTCGTCTGGATTTTCAGCGGTTTAGAAAGCCCTTTGTAAGAACTTCTCTGTTTGTATGATTTGGTGAAAGAACATTGGTCTCTACAAGACAAAGACACACATAACAAAACTTTACAAATATTTAAAATAAAATAAAAAACATATAGATTGAACTCTGTTTTTCCTTTCTTTTAGAGAGTGATGGAACTAAGTGATAAAAATTGAGGGAGACAGAGAGATGGATATGGGTTAAGGAGAAAAAAAACCATAAAAAAATGCTAGATAGAAATTTAAGAGAAGTAATTCAAATTATTATTTTGTTTTGAAAAAACCCTATACAGAGAAGGAAGCAGAAGAGAGATTGAGATGGGGGAAGGAGAAAAAACATAGAGATGATGGAATGAGAACATAGAAAAAAAAATTAAAGTGGAAAATAAATTGAGAAAGAAATCAAATAAACTTACCGGTTTTTATCTCCTGTAAATGCCTTTAGAGATAACTGAAAGAGAATAGAGAGAATGCAAAAGGAAAATGAAGAACAAAATGGAGAAACAGGAGAATACAGAATGAAAAAGGTGATCAGAGAGGGAGATGAAGAGACATGTTTTCGTGCCCAACGTCTCATTGAGAAGCTTCTCTGGCATGCCTCATACAATAACCTAAATTGTCATCCAGCCATGTCATTTCTTTCATATGCAAAAGACCTAAATACTCCGTAGACGTTTATTTTAACAGAATAATATTCACGGCGAGGACTGTTGGTGGATTGTCAGAAACTACAAGGAATAAAATGGAATTAACCCAAACGTGAGAGACTGCAGTTGAAATTAACTTTTTTTTTTGTTCTATCACGGATATTTAATTTTCCTGCAAAAAGAAGAAAAATAAAATATTATGAAAAGTAAATAATTTATTTCAACAATTTAATTAAAAAAAACTTACATAATAATGCAGCAATCAATTAATTAAACACTGGATTTAATTCAATAAAACATAATCATATATGCATTATATACAGAAACAAACAAAAGAATACAATTGAAAGTTGAAATATTATTCAGAGAAACTAAACAACAATGTCATATTATTAATAATAAAAACAATAAAAAAAGAATAGTGTAGACTATTATAAAGTTGGTTCTTATTTTCAGTTGTCACTCATTGGAAAATCTAAATTTGATGAACAAAAAATAAAAATAAATAATTTTACCACTTCATTGAATATTCCATATTCCATATGCATTGCAATATTTTTATATAATTTTACCAAAAAAGATTTAAGCATTGACACATTTCCTATGCAACCATGAAACTTTGGAAACATATATCTAACATGCCACCGATTGTCCACAAAATTTGATATCTCATCCAAATTTGACAGATTATTACTATAAATACTATTTTATACCTAAAGAGTAGTTTAAGATATTTTCCGAAGGAGAGCCTCAATTGTGAGAATGATTTTACATCCAAAAGGTAATTTTGGATGTGTTCCAAGTTGTTTCGAAGGTTAGTCCCAAGCGTCTTTCATAGTACGCTCAGACATTCGTACATTTGAGATAATGAAAACACTAAACCTTCTGAGGCAGTGATTCGGTTTCCAAGGCAACGAGCGAGGCCAAAAAAGGTTGAAAACAACAACGTCCGAGACATATATGCCCGAGGCAAAAAAGGCTGAGAAAAGTCCGAAGATGAAATGTGTGAATGGCTGAGGATAACATGTCCGAGGCTTATATGTCCAAGAGTAAGAAATGTCTGCTTTATAAAGTTAATTCTCAAGCAATCAAAGGGATTAATTATGATCAAGAACATTTATTGGACAGTTATGAGTTCATAAAGTTATGAGACACCAAGGGTATAAGTAAGAGTTGAGAATATTATTTCAGGTGACATAAAAAACTATCTAAAAATAAGAATTATTGATTACGTATGATTTTGCACCACAAAAAATATGTTGGTAAAGTCAGAAAAGGCCGAAGGTCACCACGACCACCTGAGATAGACTTTCGAGGTGCTAGAAAAGTATAACATGAGGTTGACCTTCGGAGTATCCTCAGCAAAGTTTCTCAGGCACATAGTTACTCAAGGGGGAATCGAGCCAAACCCAGCCCAAATCAGGTTCCTAATAAATATGCCCTCACATTGGAGTAAGAAGGATGTACAAAGACTTAACGGCAGAGGCGTGGCTTTAAACAAATTCATATCAAGGTCTTCGGATAAATGCAAGGGATTCTTCAGGATTCTCAAGGGAAAAACCACTTTCAATTAGACTGAAGAATGCGAGAAGGCCTTCCGAGACTTGAAAAAGTATCTTGGTTCACCCCTTCTGTTAGTGAAACCACGGCCTGAGGATATATTACAATTATATTTTGTTGTTTCAAACTATGTTGTGAATGTAATACTAGTAAAGTCTGAGGGTAAAGAGCAGAAGTCAATTTTCTACGTCAGTAAAGTTCTCCTGGATACCGATACTCAGTACTCCAACTTGGAAAAGTTAGCCTATGCCCTCATAGTGTCTGCTCGGAAACTCAGACCTTACTTGGAAAGCCACACTATTAAAGTAGTCATAGCTTTCCCCTTTTGGACCGTCTTCCATAAGCCGGACTTGGCAGAACGATTGGCTTCATGGGCCATCGAACTAGGTGCCTTTGATATAAAGTATATCCCACGAACGGCAATGAAGTCACAAGTAATTGTTGATTTCCTCACTGAGTTTGTCATAAGCACCAAGGTTGTAATGAATAAGCTCACCATTTCATCTGAGTGAGAATTGTCCGTAGATGGCTCATCAAATGCCCAAAGGAGCGTGGCCGGTATCTTGCTGAAGAACTCAAAGGGTGATCTACTAGAGCATTCTTTGCATTTCGGTTTCCAAGCTTCGAACAACGAGGTCGAGTACAACGCTTTGATTGCAGGTCTATGTTTGGCAAATAAGTTTAGAGAAACAACGGTAATAGTGTCAAGTGACTCCCAACTGGTAGTAAACCAGGTGAATGGTGCGTATGCAGCCAAGTGTCCGACCATGGCCAAATATTTAAAGAGAGCTTAGGAGTTAATCTCGGGATTTGAGAAAGTTAAGTTAAGGCAGCTCCCTGGGGAAGAGAATAGTCATGTTGACACTATTGCTAACGTAACCTCGGTCGTATGACAAAAGGGCCATACCGGTGAAATTTTTTGCCCGAACCAAACATCCGAGAGAGTCCTGTGGTGATGACCATTGAAGAGGAGAAACAAACATGGCTGACAGAGATTATGGAGTACATAGTCAACGGAGTTTTACCATATATATGGCAAGTACGAGGCTCGTACACTGCGAATGAAATCGGCAAGGTACTGCATGTTCAGGGACACCTTTACAGGAGGTCTTTCTTTGCACTTTTGCTCAAGTGTCTAGGTTCAAAGATAGCTTTGAAAGTAATGGTTGAGATGCATGAAGGTTTCTGTGGTAATCACTTGGGAGGACAATCTATGGCTCATCGGATAGGACTACAGAGTTTTTATTGGCCGACTGTTTTGAGGGATTCTGAAAAGTATTCGAGAGAGTGCGAGAAGTGTCAGAGATTCACCCCATTACATCACGTGCCATCTAATGAGCTGACTTCAGTAACAAGCCCGTGGCCCTTCATTCAGTGGGGACTCGACATTGTCAGGCCTTTGCCTTAGGCCCCAAGCCATAAAAAGTTTATCTTAGTGGCAACTGATTATTTCTTAAAGTGAGTGGAAGCAGAATCTTACTCCAACATCAAAGACATGGATTTGGTTAATTTCGTCTGGAAGAACATCATCTGTCACTTCAGGCTTCCAAGAGTTAAAGTTCAAAATTTTTTGTGGCAAATGGGAAATCAATGTCTGTTACTCTATCCCCAGCCATCCAAAGGGGAATGGTCAAGCGGAAGCAACCAACAAGAAAATGTTAGCAACACTAAAGAAGCAATTGGAAGAGTCTAAAAGGAAATGGGTGGAAGAATTGTTAGGTTTACTATGGTCCTACAAAACGACTATCCGAGAACCCATTGGATCCACTCCATTTTCTTTAGTGTATGGGACTGAAGCAGTCATTCATGCATAAGTAACTGTGAAGACCTTTCAGACTAGCGGATAGCTGAAGCCTTTCAACGATTAGATGATGCAGAGGAAAACCGTGAAGTAGCGTCAATAAGGCTCGGGCATTACAAACAGCTCGCAGCCCATTACTACAATTCCACAGTTCATCAAAGGAATTTACAGGTCTGCGATTGGGTACTTCACAGGGTCTTTCAGAATACTCAAGAGTTAAATGCAAAAAAGCTCAGACCCAATTGGGAAGGCTCTTACACGCTTGTCGCAATCCCTTGGCCTGGAGCATATAGGTTGCAAGACACACAGGGCAAAGAGGTCCCACGTAGTTGGAACTTCGAGCACTTGAAAATTTTCCACACAAATTCCTCTTTTACATTCGTTGTATGTTCATGACATTTGCACCTTTTAGAGATGGGCTTGTCTGACTAAAGGTACACCAATCGAGTTTAGTTCAAACCTTTCACGTTTTACAAAGTATAATCAATAAAATTTTTCGAACCTTTTTCATCTCATTGCATGCAAATGTTTTGCGAAAATTCTTCCATCGGGTATATCATTGTCTCATAATAAAAATAAAATATAATGTCACCTTTACGTGTGGAAAAACTACGAACTAACACGGTTGGAAAAACTCCGAGCCAATTTTGCACTGGAAAAACTACGAACCATACATGTTGGAATGTGAACCCTCTGTCATGAGAAAACTACAAAGTAGTCTCAGACTGCTAAGCTTTGAACCTTGCACATATGCAAGGAAAGTGCTTACGGTTTCTCATGTGACCTTCATAGTGGGGTACCTAGCAAAATTGGTAAGTAGTGGATCATGAGCAAAAAGTTGCCATTAAAATTGAGTCTGAGTATCGTGAAGGTCTGACCTTCCAAATTAAAGGTCTGATAGACGTTTCGTTCAGGTACTATCATTTTTCTACTATGTCTATACAACCTCTTAACAGAATTGTAAAAATTCTAAATGACCAGGTTCCATTAAAAGGATCCAAAAAATGCATGTGTGAATTTTATTGATAACTTCAGAAGTTATGGTGTCCGAACACCTTACCAACAAAAAAAAATTGGCAATTTGAATGAACGACAACAATTAAACAACAAAGTATTTGGCACGGACTTCCCCCTTGGGCTGGGCAAGAAGCAAAATAGCTAATATCCAGAAGATCATGAGGAAGCACCACGACTGCCCTTTTTGTTGAGGCATTGGAGTACATGTAGAGATTGGGTGAGACTCTCGGATTCAATTGGGGGTCGTTCTTGCCAAGCTTAATAACTTCACCTCTAGAGGAGGCGTTGCCTTCGGAGTTCGATAATTCGGGTTAGAGATCAAGCTAGATGTAAGAACAAGCGTTAGGAATTGGGCCTTAATAATATAAGTACAAGGCATGAGCCAACCAAGTCTTGACACCTTGCTCGGTTCAGGTGGGGTTGTAAGGGAATACCTGTAGGTATGTCCTCCGGGTTCAGCCTGAGTCTGGCAATGACTAGTTGTCCTTTAGACAATAGTTTCTTTAGGGTGAGTACACTCGGAAGCAGCTTTTCCAAGCAGTAACACCTTAAAAGTTAAGAAGGAAGGTTCTTGGTTGAGTCAGCGATCTAAAAAGAAAAAGAAGCATTGGTACTTAGAAGAGTTCTGAAGGGAAATTCAGCCACAAGTGCGTCCAAACGACAAGATTTGGTTCGAAGCATTTTAAGACACATGATTTAAGAAAATCTTTGAAACCTGTCGGAATTATTTCTTCTTCTGATTGGAGACCTGCTTCGATAAAGGCTTCAGGCGTTAATATTAATTTGAGGTTGAGATCTTCAAATTGGCTGGGGATTCAGATTGATCTACTCCATGAACTGACATGTCACTTCACGGAGTTGAGAGCTAACTGTGGATACTATTCTATACCTGAATGGTAGTCTCATATATTTTCTGAAGGAGAGCCTCAATTGTGAGAACTATTTTACATCCAAAGGTAATTTCGGATATGTTCCGAAGGTTAGTTCCGGGTGTCTTCCATAGTACGCTCGAACATTCGTACTTTCGAGATAATGAAGACACTAAACTTTCCAAGGCAATGATTAGATTTCTGAGGCAATGAGCCCAAGAAAGGCTGAAGACAACAACATCCGAGACATATATGCCCGACGCAAGAAATGTTAAGCAAAGTTCAAAAATGAAATGTGTGAATGGCTGAGGACAACATGTCCGAGAGTAAAAAATGTCTGCTTCGATTGAAGTGTCTCAGTAAAAGATATCCGAGGCATCTTGAACACGTGACCAAAAAGCTCAAATGCCACTTTCAAAACATCTAACACGTGCTGAAAGGAGGTGAAACGCCAACTACAACCTTTTCAAGCTCAGTTAATTCTCAGGCAATCATGAGTATTAATCATGATCAAGAGCATTTATTGAACAGTTATAAGTTCATAAAGGTATGAGACACCAAGGGTATAAATAATAATTGAGAAAATTATTTCAGGGGACACAAAAAACTATCTGAAAATAAGAATTATTGATTACGTATGATTTTGCACCACTACAATTACTAATTTTTTAATTATAGTTTATTTTAAAAACAATCAAAAATATATTTAAATGAGTTAGTATTATTTAAATATGTCTTGTCCAATAAGATGTATTTATCTTAAAGACTTTAGAGCATCTCTAATGAAATGTTGATTGTTAAATTTAATATGCCACATAAGCAAATATAGACATTATTTTGAAAAAAATGTGCTTCAATGGTAATGTTTATAATAAATATCCAGTTGACGTGGTTTTGACATTGTCAAAATGAATGTTTACTTTTGAAGGCTCTGTCAAACATTGTCAAGTTTCTAAAAAAATAAAATTTTCCTTAAAATTTTAATTTGCTCAAAAACTAAAAATACTTAATAAATATATAATTAATTAATAATCATAAATAACTTTTGTACACGTTACCGTTGGAGAATAATTTTGAATTGAATATACATTTATGGCACATAGATTTAAACAATGTTAATTTATATGTCGCATATATAACAATCTACATTCTCCATTGGAGATGCTCTTATAGTAAGCATAGCCTATGTAGCAAGCTACTTCGCCTAAAACATACCACATCATTTAAATATGTTTTGTTTTTTTTTTTCAATAAAACCTAAATAGCACTACTAGAAAATAGGGTCATAGAAGTCGGTGAAAAACCTAATATTCAAACTTTTCAATGCACAGATTCAAACATTTTCACGGAATAATGCATTCATAATTTGTTAAAAACAATTTAAATAGATTGCCGAGCACTAACCTTAAAGTTTTTTGGTTAAAAATCACAAATATTTTGTGAAATGAAGAAGTAATCCGACCACAATGGAGAAGATGATGAACGTCGACCACAGAGGATAAGATGAGGAACGGCGATCACAGTGGAAAAGATGAGGTACGGCGACCACAATGGAGAAGAGGAGGAAACGGCGACCACAATGTAGAAGATGAGCAAACAGTGACGGGTGATTTAGGGTTTCTAAAGAAGTGAAGGCGGGTGCTTTAGGGTTTCTAAAGAAGTGAGGAAAAATGAGAGAGGAAGATGCATGTAAAGAACAAAATACAGAGTTAAAAAAGACGGACAAAAGCTAGGCCCATCGTCTTTACCCAAATAACATGGCTACAAAATGACGTCATTTTGATAAAGACGACGGGTCTAGAGCCAAACCCGTCGTTTTTTTTTTTTTCAGGAATGGGTAAAATCGACAGTTTTATCTTAGAACCGTCGTTTTTACCTGGGCAAAGACAACGGTTCTTAGCTAAAACCGATGTTTTTTATTTTTTTTTTTTGTTTTTTTTTTTTCAGGAATGGATAAAAACGATTGTTTTAGCTTAGAATCGTCATCTTTACCCAGGTAAAAACGACGGTTCTAAGCTAAAACCGTCGTTTTTTGTTTTTTTTTTCTATACCTAGAACATATATAATTTAATCTACGACGACGGTTCCTTTAGGAACCGTCGTCTATTCTCTACAAAGAGACACGTGGCAGCAACATGTCTTAGGGATTTATAGACGATGGTTTATAAAGAAACCGTCGTTGTTCATTAAATTATAGACGACGGTTTTGTTTATAACCATCGTTGATTGTTTTTTTATACGACGGTTCATCGTCTTTATTATCCGCCAAAGTTAGTAATTGTTGTATTAGTGTATCAACGTTGGTTTTCTTTGTTAACCAACGTCTATATAAAAATAAGGCCGTCATCGATAGCTTATTTCTGTAGTAGTGTAGAAACAACCCGTCAGATTTGTACGAGACTCACTAAAAATTATTATAAAAAGTTAATTGAATGTTTTAAAATTTAATTGATAACTTATTTTTTCTATGTCGGAATCAACATAGATGACATGCTTGCCATATCGGCTTTGAAGAAAAAAGCAGCAAATCTCAGTTCAATGGTTGTGCCTACAGTAGAGAGAGAAAGAAGAGAGAGAATAAAAAGATTATTTTTAAAAAAAGTAAAAAATTAAATTGGATGGTGAGTTAGCTATGATGTGCTAATTTTTGGATACATGTCCATTAGTTGACTTGGAGTGGTACAAGCTGATCTGGTGCCATCAATGCATATAAAATTTCCTCCCCTTGAAGAAGTTTGTTTACTTTTAACCAAATTAAAAATGCTATTTGTCAGCACTGATAATCGATTATCAGTTATTTGACAATTTAATTTACTAGGTTGATTATTTATAATTATATTTTTAGTATAAAAAAATAATATATAATTAAATACCCAATTAATATTTGTTATTTCAGCTTGGATTAAATTAGTGGTGACAAATAGTAAATCTTATACCAAATACCTACTTGGCTTTTANACAATGATTCTGTGGGGCTTATTTATTTATTTTTTCTTAAATTTTTTTTTGGAAAGGTCTGCGGTGCTTATCTTGACCTGCGTGTTTTGGCAATTGCCACACTCTTTGCCCATGTCAGATCATACTAAATGAAGAACTTCAAAAATAAAATAAAAAATAGTTAAATTAAAAAGAAAAATCAATAAAGAGAATGAGATAATTTTGTTTGTGGGGCAATTTTCGAGGGTTTCTTTCGTTAAAATTCAAGTGTTTTTTTTTGTTTGTTTAAATATGTGTAGTTTATGTTAGTGAGCTACAAAACAAATTTGATAACTTTAGTAATCAAAGGAGAGGGAAAAAAACATGAAAAACTTGGTTTTATTTTTGGTAAGTCATGAAAAACTTGGTTTGGAGGTTCAATTGTTTTCAGTTTAATATGTTAAATATCAAGAATGGGACATGCTTAGCCGAAAATCTGATCGAATCTGATTCCTTTTTCTGGTAAAATTTATACAACCCGAATCTAAAAGATAAACAAGAGTCATTGTTATTTGTTTTCAGAAAGCACAATTGTTTTAATTTTTAAGAAATCTGATTGTTCCAAATTTGATAATTTATTTTTACATTAACTGTAGTTTTGGACGTTCTAGTTTGCCCTTAATTTCAATTGAAAGTTCCAAGTTTTAATTTTTTCAATTGAAAGCTTCAATTTTCATTTTGGTTTCAATTTAGACTTCTATTTTCAACTCTTTTTTTCTTAAGTTATATATTTTTTTTAACTTTTTTTTTTTTNCTGCCAAAATATATAAAAATATATATATATATATATATTGTGACGAAGCCAAATTCGTCACAGAAAACCGTTTTTATGACGGAATTCGTTTCACAACACTAATGCCTCATGAATGAAAAGTTTTCAGAATGCAAATTTTGTTTCCATCACTGAAATTAATTAATTATTATATCTTTATTTCCATCATACCTAGTTCTGCTACGAAACGTACATGTTATAATGGACAACTGGTGCTCTTTTACATATAATTTATGAGATATATTATCCAAATTAGATGTAATCCGACAGGCGGCCAGTATAAGGTGGACTACATCATCCATGACATCAAATTTATAATCTATATATGCTTTTATTTATTTTAAATGAAATTCATCACCATGTTCTGAATCTCTTCCTACCCAAAACAGGGCAGGATGCTTTTTATTTGATTTTGTCGATTAAGATGCAGCATGGTACCTACAACAACATACAAGAAGTTGGGCTGCCCAACTAATTATTTATTTTTATTTTTATTTTTTACATACATAGATACCGGGCTGCTTAATCCTGTATCCTGAAATGGTAAATCTGGATGTTTTCAACATTGAGTTTCTTAAAGTTGCTGAGCTTCCTATGAGTGAGGAACTGACCCCAACTGTATGGCTTAAACTTTGGAGGATTTTGGTCATCAATCAATTCCTCTAAGGGCTTCACTACAGTGTAGTGTGCTGGGTTGAGGAAGAATGGAATGGAAAACCTTTCCTTCTCTGAGTTCACCATCGCTCTGTGCTCAACACTCTCATATCTATCATTGCTCCAAACCTATTCAAAAAACACATCCATGATACATCTATACATACAGGTTAAGGATCATGTTTATTGAAAGTGTTAAAGCGCAATTACTTTCAATTTTAAATACCCATTAAAGAAAAAAATTAAAAAAAAAAAAAAAAAGCTCTTCTATCCCATATTTGCTAATATCTCATCTCACATCCAAACAAGAGTTACTCTTTATTTGCTTAATTAATTAGTTTAATTTTTTCTCACTGCTTCCAAATTCTATCGCTGGTGAGACAAGAATTAATGGAAACACGAATAATAGGACAGACGATGAGGATTCGAGAAAAATGGTGTTACCTGGATAACATCGCCAACATTGATGATAAAAGAATCAGGGGTAGGTCTAACACGAATCCACTCTCCATCTGATTTGCGTTTGACTTCCAATCCACCAACTTGGTCTTGAGCCAGCACTGTCAAAGCTCCACCGTCCTTGTGGCGACCAAGACCTAGAGCTAGCTCAGGGGAAGGGCATGATGGATAGTGATTGAGTCTTATAAAGCTGGTCTGGTCTTTGAAATAGTCAGTGAACCTCTTGGCAGGCAAGCCTAGGCTCAGAGCAATAAGCTCAATCAACTTCAGACTCAACTTTTCCACTTCTCTACTATATTCTTCATATACTTCCCTGATCAATTACCCAATTAATACTCTATTTGTAATTAGTCCATACAAAATTAAACCAACTTCCAGTTATATATATATATATATAGTCATGGGTTAATTTCTTTACCCAAAAAAATAAAATAAAAAAGTCATGGGGTGATAGGCATCTGATAGACATACTTTTAGCAACTATGTCCAATAGTACTATTGTTTTAAAACAATAATACACGATTTTATTGGACATAGTTGCTAAAAGTATTGTACATCTTCAAGTTTTTACAGAAATACTAATTAGTTAAGACCTGAAGTGAGGAGGATATGAGGGCCACTGATTGTGCCAGTGAATGAGTTCCTTTTCGTGAGGATTAGGGGAAGCAGGGACAACGGTGGGATCCTCCACTATAAAATCAAAGACCTCCTTCCAGTCTCTAACATTCTTGGTGAGCTCGGTGTCGAAGTAACCGCAAACCGATGACTCGCTCCTCTTCACCCTCCTCTTCTCCTCCAAAGGCCGAGCGAAGAACTCCGCCGACGTCCTGAAAATCTTGTTTCGCAGTTGCAGCGAAACACCGTGGTTGATAACTTGAAAGAAACCCCACTGCTCGCATGCGCTGCCTATCTGTCTCACCACTTCCTCAACACCTTCAGAGGATGAGAGATCGATCAGCGGAATTCCTTCCGCTTCCGTGACGGACAGTTTAGGCCTGTGCTCGGGATCTTGGATGAAAGCTGGATCAAACTCTGTTACCTCTCCCATGCCTGCTTTTTTTTTCTTCTTTTTTCTTTCTTTTTTAAATTTGGAAGAAGAGTGGAGAGAGATATAGACAATTGGAATGTAGATATATAATGTTTGGGATTTAGATTTCAGACAGACAGAGAGAGAGATTGGTGTTGAACCTAGATGGATATCTGAACAGATCAGTTAGGTCGAGGTAACCAAGTTCATCACGGTGTGTCTGTGTGTGTGTTACTATGGTTTTTTGAGTGGTTGTGGTATTTTTCTGTTTTTACAGGTGTTTTTCTTTGTCTTGATCTCATTGCCTGCGTAATCTTGTTTTTTGATTCGATTAAGGAAATAATATTTTTAGTCTTTATTCTTTTCGTATCAAATTTATCAGAGAGTGAGATTGGCGTTGAACCTAGACGGATATCTGAACATATATGGATTGTGTTACATTACATAAAAATAGATATGGTTTAAATTTATATAATATAAATATATAATTAATTTAAAAATTATTTTTTAATGGTAATATGTACAAAAATTATTTATAGTTATTAATTAATTATATATTTTATTAAATATTTTTATTTTTGAGCAAATTAAATTTTTAAAAAAAAATTTATTTTTTTAAAAATTTGACAATGTCTGATAGAGTCTCTAAAAATAAACATTCATATTTACAATGTCAAAGCTACATTAGTTTGACATCTATTATAGACATTTCCATTTGAGAGTATCTTTTTTAAAATAATATTATATGTGTTTATGTAGTATATTAATTTTAACAATTTAAATTATATTTGAAATATTCGTAGATTGAGGTAACCAAGTTCATCACGGTGTGTGTATGTTACTATGTTTGGTTTTCAGAGTGGTTGTGGTATTTTTCTGTTTTTACAGGTGTTTTTGTCTTTTTCTTTGTCTTGATCTCATTGCCTGCGTAATCTTGGTTTTTGATCCGATGAAATAATATTTTTACAGTCTTTTTTCTTTTGATATCAAATTTAGTTTTATTTATTTGAAATCATATACAGCTGTTATTCGAATTACAGGATCAAATAGGCTTTTTATAAATGAATGATTGAATTTACATAATATATAATTAATAAAATATATTAATGTACTTTAATATTTTTTTAAATTGAATTAATTTGTACAATTGGTATTTTTTAATTTGAAAAAAAATTATACATTTGTTCAATTTAGTTAAAATTAACAAATTCTGTCATTTTAAAAATTACGTGCATAGCACATGACTTTCTAAATTTATTTTTTTATTTTTTATTATACTAAAAATTTAAAAATATAAAATAAAATTTAAAATTCATTTATGACATTTCTTTTTATTTTTTTATTTTTTATTTAGTTTCTGGTACAATTAAAAATGAAAAAACTAATTTTAAAAGTAGTTTGCTATGTTCGTGACATCTAAGTTAACGGAATTCATCACTTTTAACTAATTTGGATAAAAGTGCAACTATTTTCAAATTACAAGATATTAATTGCACAAATTAATTGTAGATATTTTTATGTAAACAAATTCAATTTTAAAAGATATTAAAGTACATTTAAACCTTAATAAAAATGATAAAAAATAAAAACGAGGAAATACACTTGGATGCAAATTTAATTTTTGTTATTTATTTATGTTTGGTTCATATGGAATTTGATATTTACTATATAGTGTGGCTGGTAGCTTCTTGGTTTTTTTTTTTTTTTTTTTTTTTAATCATGTGTAATTTATTTATTTCAAATATTAATTGTTAGTGTTAGTTAATAATAATACAAATTAATTAGGCAACTTAATTAATTAGAACAAATTTGAAAGTAAAAAAAAAAAAAACCAAACCAAACTTAATTTGAAATTATTTTTAGAGTTGGGATTTATATTTTTTTTTCAAATTTATAATTATTTAAGATGCTTAATAAATCATAACTACCATTAGCATGCATTTAAAATATTCACAATTAAGTAAAAAAAAAAACTAAAAATCAAAAACTAAACACAAACTAGTTACAAAACGAGAAAAAACTTCATTATATATATATATAGAGAGAGAGAGAGAGAGAGAGAGCGAGAGAGACAATGCCACCGTACAAATTGCTAATCAAATATTGTAGCAAAATAAAAATAAAATAATATAGCAAAATGAAATACTTTGATATATGTATTGATTAAAAATAACATACATATGATAACGAAATTTAATACAAATGACACACCATTTTTATTTTTTTTACAATAATAAAATGAGACATCATGTTATGATATACTTTATCTATTATTGGATCTCATGGCACTTAGTGGAAAACTATTTTTGCTATTCGATGAAATCATGTCATAAAGTAACGGATACGGTAGTGCATCTCTGTTTTAATTTTAGACTCCAACTTTTAAAACCTAAATAAAATAAAAATAAAAATAAAAATAAAAATAATAGTAATAAAATAAAATGAAATAAAATAAAATAATAATTAATAGTATTAATACTACAAAAGGTGTTAACGATTTTTTGGTGGCCTTGCCGCGGCTACTATAAAATAATAGAAAAGATGATTTTTAATCCCGACAAAATTCTTAATTACAATAAATTAAATATAAAATTTACTATTTTGTGATTAAATATTCATTCATCTCATGGTTAGATACACTTTTTTATATAACCAATGACGAAAAGAAACGACGCTTTTAGCTGCAATTAATATTTTCATTGAATTCCCCTTCAAGAACACACTAGTAGCAAATTTATTTGTTTAGTTATTTTATTTTTTTATAGTAAAAGCTCGTCTCGAATAGTTTATGTAAATAAAAAATTTAGCAGTATAAATTTTTATAATAGAATTTTTTAACTAATAGTTGTTACTGTAAAAATTAATTTTAACTTTTAATAAAATATTTGACAAATATAACTTCAAAAGTATTTTTAAATCATCATTTATTATACATAAATTATTTAATTAACATTTAAATATAATAAAAATTTCAATATAATAGTAAAAATAAAATTGATAATAAAAAAAATATTTAATACTCTATTTAACTTTTTTATATAAGCTAAAAAATAATTCTTTTTTAAAAAACTTAAAGTTTAAACTTTTTCAAAAGCATTTGATTGACTTGTGTGCTAACATCCATTTTTTTAGGATGAATATTTATAGCCCTTAGAACTTTTTGATAAAAAATATATATATAATATCAAACGGGGCTAAATATTCAATGCTTGAATCTCCTAACTTTAATGTTGTTAAAAAATATATATTTTTATTAAAACTTATAACAGTCACTCAACATTTAATTAAATAACAGTTCTATTTCTAAATTTATATTTGATGAAAACGTTATAACTAAATGTAACATCTTTTTCTGAAATTAATTAAAATTTTGGTTATGAAATTAATGTAACCTTTGTCAGAATATATAATATTATTATTTCTCAAAACAAGGTGTTCAAATGAGATTAATATTGTGCCAACAAAAAATTAATTCGGATTTATTCATATCAATAGAACTTCGTGACAAAGGATCTTCATCAGTTTGAAATTATCATATTTTAAAAATAATTAATCCGATCCAATTAGTAATCAATTTTTTTTTAATTTGATCCGATTCAATCTATACATCGAATCCAATCAAATTAGTAATTGGATTAGATCGGTTTGGTTAATCGGTTTGGCTTTAACTTTTATTAAAAAAATTTAGACTTTTAAAATTTAATTTTTGAGCTTTTTACTTTAAGTATTTGACATTTGAACTATTTTTTGTGCCAAAAATTTGTTGGGCTTAAACTTTGTTTAAAAAATTACATTTTTTTTTTTTCAAAACTTAACACATAAATGATTAAAAAAATATAACATGATAAATAAACATATTAAACTAAAACAAACAAAATTACTACACTAATACAATAATCCAGTAATCCAACTCCAAATTTAAATTAATACAACAAAGCCTACATACCAGTAATATTAAACGAATTGCCATATGCTTTGTAAAATAATCGAAGAACCAGGCATCTAAGTTCGCCCTTAGCAAGGTCTATCTGCTAGGCTACTGGAAAAAAAAAATTAAAATAAAAATTAGAATCGCGAAACCAAGTGCCTGGGATGGCGCCTGGCAGGGCCTACCTAAAAAATAAAAATAAAAAATAATCGGTTCAATTTGGATCAGTTTTTAACATAAAAAACTGAACCGAATCGACTATCGATTTTGAATTTTCAAAACCGATCTAATATACTTACACTAAAATTATCGATCCAAACAAATTGAATTGAATTGAATCGGTCAGTTTTATTGATTGATCGATTTTTTTGCACATCCCAAACTATAGACTTATCTATCTATATATACATAAAAGCAAAAATTCCAAGTGGTTGTTGGTACATCAATTGTTGTTGACACTTTTGAGGCCAAGGGGCCTCACCAATAATTTCTAGGCTTCATCCCACTTCATACTTGGACGGGAGCTAATATTTAATTATAAAATTATTAAAAATTACTTTATAATTAACGAATGGTGATAAACATATGTGACTTATTATTACAAATAGTCACATCATGAATAATTGTTTTTTTTTTTGCTCAAACATCATGAGTAATTGTTATTCTTATAGTTATTATATTTCAAATAGTATTTTCTTGAATAATTGTATATCTTAAATAATTGTATGTCTAATTATATAATGAAAGATTGTTTCACATGTGATGTGGATGTGAATGGGATAGACTTACCTTTACCGCATACAATAATGTAGTTGGGCTTCGCCATTATAATGAAAGAATTGGAGAGTGACTCAAAACTTTCTGCTGTCTTTTCTTTTCTTTTTTCTTTTTTTTTACATTAGGGGAATCGTTGATGTAGTTTAATTCAAATGTTTAATATTAATAACAAAAAATAAATAAAAATGAATGAGTATTTGCTGTTTTTTTTTTCAACAAAAAAGGACGTACCCGTAGCGGGGTCATAGGTGCAGGAGTTATTTAATGAGTGAGTCAAATTCAGATGTCTTTTCAACTCAGTGGTAGTCCATATTGGAGTCTATGTCATTAGAAACTTCCTCTCCCTCGTGCGGTAGCAGTGGAGAGTAGCACTTGAGTCCAAATGGGGCTACCAAGACTCGAATCTCAACTCCCGTACGACTCCTACCACTGAACTACACTCTCAAGTGCGAGTCTTTGCTGTTTTATGAATGTATGTGGTTTGCTTTCAAATTAGTTTTAACATACCAAAAGAATTTGTGTACATCCTTGTAGAGATGATGTGATGTAATGGATCGCTTCAAATTTGGACATCAAATAAATATTTTATGAGATTCATTAATGCTGAAGTATTATTGAACAAAGATAGTAAACTAATTGGGCCCCAAATTGTTTTTTTTTAAAGAGTACTCGATAAAAATCTATAAAATCTGTTAATTATCCAGTGAAATTAATCTGAAAATGTGGCTTTGACTAAATAGCTAGAATCTGAAGAGTGCGCCATTGGGCTGATTCTGAATAGTTAATAGGATTTAATTGTGTCATTTCCATTAGTTGCAACTTTTGAAAAAAACAATTGTATCTTCAAAATTAACTGGTCTATCAAAGCTAGAGGCTCCGTGTTTGAATCCCCACAGATGCACTCTAAGAGGGTGATTTCTCTAGGTGAGGAAGAATAGTGAACTCTTAAAAAACTACAGTAAACAAATAACTTGCTTCATTTATTAATTCGTGCATCTTTATATAAGATATTAGGTTGAGTTGAATTCTCCTTGATGAACATTGGTTCTTCAAAAGCATATTTTAGACATAGAATCCACTACCAAGTAGAGGATGGATAAGATTTGTGTATGCAGACAGTTATTTTGTTTCTTCATCTTCTGGAATAACAAAAGGAACCAAACATGCAAATCGAGGACCTTGATATCATCCTAGGTAACATATTAATTTGTTTCTGTGTGGAATTAAATTTGTGTTAATCTTATTATGCTTTTTTTTTTTTTCTTTTTTTTTTGGTGATTCTTTGTCCATATTTTTGGTCTGATGTCATTGCCAACAATTAATTTATGACCAGAGAAGTATATATGCATTCGGCATCAAGTTTTTAAGAGATTGATTTTGTTCCTACCATTAATTAAAAGTGGAGTAGAATTCAAAAAATTAGCTAGGACTTTAATTTAATCCTACTGGGACAAATTTTGGCATCCACAAATATCCATGCACTCTGTACAGCCAATTAAATCTACTCACAGAAACAAAACAAAACGATTTATAGCCTTTTTCTTTGTCTTTTATTTAGACTCTTGGCTCTTTCTTGGTGTTTTCTTTTGCACCTCTTGCATGTTTATGTATTTGGTTTATTGGTTTCTAAAATACAGAGTACTCTAATGATAAATTATCCAAAAACTCTAAAAACTCTTGGCTCTTGGCTCTTAAGCCGTATTCAGAAGCAACTTTTGAAGACCATAACAAATTCAATCTGCAATCAACTCAATCCATTTAGTCTATCTTTACTATAGGAAATTATACAACTCCTAAACTTACCAACAATGTTACTAATCAAAAAAATAAAAAATAAATTTAAGTATACGACCAAACAAGAATTGTGCTAAAATTTTGACCAAACAAGAATTGTGCTAAAATTTTACTTTTACTCTCTTTTCTTGGCCAGTCTCTACATGTACATGAGATTTAATGCCACACTGACGCTTTCCTTCGTAGGGTTAAGTATGTGTTCCCTCCATAACTTAATTAGCTTAGCTATGTAAAACATAAAGAATGAAAAGATAGAGCTATTAATTGATTCAGAATCCAAAGCCTCTGAACTGTTTATAAAGCATACTTCTTACACTATATTATTGGCTATTTGGTGAATAAACTTCTCTCTTGTCTTTATTTCTCTCGATTTACAGTCTAAAATGGTGAATTTGGACATTCTCCACTTGACGTTTCTTGAAGTCACTGCGGCTTCTGGCAACAAAGAACTTACCCCAGTTGTATTCCCTGTACTTGGGACGATTTTCTCCGCTCAAGAGCTCCTCTACAGGCTTCACCATAACGTGAGAACCTGGTTGGAAGAAGAATGGAATTGACAGCCTTTCCTTTACAGTGTTCACGACCGCCCTGTGCTCCACACTTTCATATTTTGCATTGCTCCAAACCTGCAGCATAACCAAACCCATTTCACAATTTTGGGAAATGCATAGCACTCTCAGATATTCAAATATGTTAGTTTTTGATGGTTGAATAGATGGATATTCTTGGTTTGATTGATGAATAGGAGGAACAATTGATAATGGGTTTAATTGAAAAAAGGAAATATGGGACACTAGTAGATAGATTGAATAGCAAAGGCTTATTGCTTTTTGTAATTGTTCTTTTTTGTTGTTGTTGTTGTTCTTACATATGGAAGCTAGGCTTCCTATTTATATACATCTTTGAGTTTTCTAGATTGTTCTAGCATAGTGCTAGATTACATCTTTCTAGACTTTTCTAGCTAGATACATTTTTCTAGATATTTCTAGCATGGTGCTAGATACATGTTTCTAGATTGTTCTAGGATGGTGCTAGATTATATATCTCTAGATTTTTCTATTCTAATTTCTAGATACTAGTTTCTATGCTATTCTAGATAATTCTAGAAATCTATTTCTTAAACAATTTCTCTAACTTTCTAGAAATGCATATCACCTGTTTCAACAAAATACTATTTCCACAATCATATATATTGTTCAAAATTACCATTAACCAAAAGCATATGTTCTAACAAGACCAGTTAGATAATCAAACTTGAACTGTTCAGGGAGTGGACTCAACAATGAAGTCACATATTACACATGGTTTATACATTATATTTCAGAATGTTGCAGGGTTAATGAATAATAGTACCTGAAAAACATCACCAACATTGATAATATAGGCATTTTGGGTGGGTTTAACCGGGATCCATTCTCCATCTGATTTCCGCTTGACTTGCAATCCACCAACTTCATCTTGAGCAAGGATGGTTAAGACTCCAGCATCCTTATGGCGACCAACGCCTAGAGCTAGGTGAGGGAAAGGGCAGGGAGGATAGTAGTTGATTCTGATAGAGCTGGTCTGGCCATTGAAGTAGCCGCTGAGCCTGTTTTCTGGCAAGCCTAAGCTTATCGCAATGAGTTCCAATAAGTTGAAAGCTAATTTTTCCATTTCTTGACCATACGTCTGGAACACCTCTCTAGGTAAAAGCAATCAATTTATGTGAAAGACCAATTACCAAAACAAACATCCAACTATAGAAGTTCAGCAAATTAAACTTGAATTTACTTCAGGAAATCGAATTGATGAATAGTGTGTTAGAATTTATCAATCAATATTTAGGCTTTCCTGTGGTGGATAGTTCAGTCGTTCAAAACCTAAGTTGCTTATAAATTAGACAATATAACTCATTAACAAGCCAAACCAAACTAGTTGAAATATGAACTCAGATGAGGATGCTCAGAACTAACAGAGAGAGCTTAATTTTTTATGAATACCAATTAGTTAAAATTAAATGGGTTGGAGAGAAATCTTGAAAACTCTAACCCTTAAAACCCATAGAGGCTCTTAGGCTCATCTCACCAAACAGAAAGTCCTGTGGCTCTTATAAGGTTCTGTTTCTTTTCTTCCTAAAAGTACATATGTTTTTGCAAGTATTTCATGTTATCTATTTAAATTTGTTCTCAGTTTATATATATATATATATATATATATATATATATATATANTATATATATAGCAGCTTTTGAGTATGATCAAATTAACTATCAGATTAGGAAGCAATTAAATTACCTAAATTCAGGAGGGTACTGAGGCCACTGATTAGTCAACGTCCTTAACTCCTTATCATCAATCTCAGGTGAAGCTGGGATCACAATCCTATCTTCCACAAAGAAATCAAAAATTTCCTTCCAATCTCTAACATTTTTAGTATGCTCGCTGTCATGGTAACCCAAGGGGTTGATCTCGTTCCTTTTCACCTTGCTTTTCTCCTCTGATGGTAGCTCAAAGAATTCCCTAGCCAACTTCTCTACTTTCCTCTGCAATTCCAAGGGTACTCCATGATTGATTACTTGGAAAAATCCCCATTCTTGGCATGCAAGGCCAATCTCTGAGACAAGTTTTTGGGTGTCAGCAAGGCTCAAAGCTGAGAGATTAATGGTGGGTATTCCATCATAATCAACAGGTTCAGTGGCTTTGAGGTTCGGCCTATGTTCTATGTCTTGGATGAAGGCTGAATCAAACTCTCCCATGGCTATGAATCTTGGAGTTGAAGAAACCGATCAAGAGTTTAAAACTCACGAGTGGTGCATATATATACCAGCAACAAAAGCTTTAGTTTTAGTCCGGGAATACACTGAACCAGGACAGCTTTTTTTAGGTGAAGTTCTACAGCAATGTTTTCTGTTTTAGATGGCTTTTTTTTTGCAGTTTTTATTTTGGATGTTTTCGTTGCATGATTGACAGGTAATGCGTTTTATCTTCTTTCCTTGGTGTAAGTTTAGTGAGGCTTCTTCTCCGCTTTTAGAAAAATAATAATAATAAAATAATAATAATAATAATAAATAAATTATAGTGAGGCCAACGCCTTCATGTAGGGCGTATGTACTGCACTCTGAAGCTTCCGGTGGGTTGTAAAATAAATAAATAAATAAAAGGCAAACTTATAAAAATGAAAAGTTAGGTAAACTTAATATTCAAAATTCAAATAATAGAATGATCGATAATTATGGTCCACCTAGGAAAATATAATCACCAATCATCTTGCACGCTACCTTGTTTTGGTCATTATTTTACCAAATTCATAAAGAAAACACTGAAATGCAGAATATGTTATAGAATAATGCATCTTGTCAAAATAAGAAACTTCTTTATCTTTTAAAGATTTGAATATTATCACAATATTTCCAAGCATTGGAGCGCTAGACACCACTTTAACATCTAAGAAACTTCTGTTATGCTTCAGTCAAATTTCAGTGGTATAACGTAAAAGTATAAATGAAATTGGGGTTCAAACCCACTTTCAATGGAAACTATGTACAAAGAAAGAAAGCTAGGAGTATTTGACAGACTAAAGGATCCTACATTTCAAGCAGCAGGCATAGAAGTAGAAACAACCACATAGGATAAATATTGTAGACCATCCTGGATCTTTCCCACGGCTGTGGTCTGGTCAACCCGAAGATGCTCAGAGATGGCATTTGCTTTTTCCTCGATTGATGTCGGTGAAACTTCATTGGATTCCACAGAAGCAGCTTTTGTGGCTGCTAAATAAGCTTCGGCCACATCGGATATGCCTGCAAAATGTGTCAAGAAATATGTATGATAAGAAATATGCATTCCCATACAAATTTTCATGGTAACCAATTTAGGATTTTTGCAAGCATAAAATGTGGCTAAGTCAAAATTAAGGAGGAAAAAAATCTCTATGATCCAAAACTTTTTGAACATGCCAAATGAATTACGAAACATAGAAGTGACAAGAAACGTAAGAAACATGAGAGCAGCATGTTCCATACAACTTGGAGGCCTGGGTGCAAACTATTTGTCAAGTTAGTCCAATGATCATAGACTGAAAATTTTAAAACTGCCACTCTTTCTACATGCCTCAGAAGACCATGCCTGCTTTCTAGGTTTTGAACCTTTTGTTGCCCAAGTAATTTGATGGGGACATTGGAAATTTGACCTCTCAGAAGTACTAATATATGAGTGAATCAATTCAATCTATTTTCTAGTTATCTCTAATTTTTATTGATGGGAACTTTCAAAAAAATATTTTTCCTTTCATGACATTATTATGCAAATATAAAGAAAAAAGCATTTAGAAATACATATAAAGGGATGCAGAAGAAAGTCAACCTGTAATGAAACTGTTGGACACTGCTTCCACATATCCTGTCATTGATTGCGCTTTTGATCTGATAATCTTAGCTTTTTCAACAGAATCTTCAGGCCAATCAATATTCATCAGATCAGCATCAGCATCTTCCTGAATTTTGCTAGCACTAGATATGACGGATTTGCCAAGTATCAGTAATTGGGACACTGCAGAACAGCACATATCTGAGAGTCTCTGTACAAACACATCAAAAATTGAATTCAATTTACTATTAGAGAAGAAATGCCACTCAATAGAAATAAAATGGTACTAATGTTTCTGACAGAATACAAGAGATATTCATACATGAACCCCCTCTGAGCGTAGAGACTCTAGCCTGCCAGCAGTCCTTTGAACTATCTCATTAACAGCTAATCCTGATAAAGCATTCGTGAACCTACAAAAAAGAAGAGGTAAAGTAAACGAGTCTTCTAAACAATTGACACATAACGTATTGCTGAACTTCAGGCACTGTTCAAGATCAAAATTAACTGGAACCATAAACTCCACTCATGTAACTTGACTATATTGAAATTTATAAAAAATATAAATATAAAAGAATATATGTAAGAGGCAGATAATGATATAGTAGGAATCAGTTTGTTATAAGATTCTCTAGCTCTGCAATTACTGTTTCTGCAAGACTAACTTTTAATTACACCTTTCAAACTCAAACATCTTAAGTATGTAATGCATTGAGATACAAAATTAATATGCTTATATGTAAGGTCACTTTCATTTTACAGGATTATAAAGAAACCAATTTTGAAAACAATGAAGATCAAAAAGCTCCTGATTGCCTATTAAGGAGAGATTTGGCTAGAATGAGAGGCATTGAAATAACAAACCATTTACAGTAGCCTGGTAAAGACACATCAGACAGAGATCTCTTAAGAGGAGCAAGGATAGCTAGATTAATGTTTACTGTAATCTAGCTCATGTAATGTCTTAAATTAGGTGACCAGAAGCTTAGTTTAGCATCACAAACTAAATGCTTGTCGCAAAAGGAAATGAAACTGGAAAATCTAATAAAAGTAAAATAAAAATTCAATGAAGGTCCAAAAGAAGAAGCGAAACTAACAGAACCATTCAGAGAAGAACACTCTTACTCAAAGATAATCATATAGATGAAACTTTGCCAAGGGATAAAAGTACATTTTGTGCAAGAGATGATTACCCTGCAGCCATATCAGCAGCCTTGCTGACACTTGAATCATGTAAATTTTTAATCTCATTACTATTTCCATCAACCCGAGTCTCTTTTTTCTTGCCTTTGTCCAATTCCATACCACTTCCATCCTTTTCAGTGTGTATGCTGAAAATCTGTTGAACCTCCTTAAGCTTTGCATCAAAAACAGATTTCTGTTCAGACGATAGTTTTCCTTTTCTTCTGTTAAATAACAGTGCATAATGGTTGGACAATGCCTCCAATTCCTGATAGCATCACAGTTTAACAATTTCAACTAAACTATTTTTCAAGTTAGCAGGCATCAGGTCAAGGATAAGAAAATGACCTCTAATTGTTCAGGACCACCATATATGTAGAAGCATCGGTCGAATGAAACTTCCTCGAGTAACTGATCCTCATTTGTTTCTTGTTCAGCATCTTTAGAATTCTTCTCAACTTCTATACCAGTCTCCGAGATCAGTAGATCCATAGTTTCCTTGCCTACAAGCTCAAGCACTTGCATTCCCTTTGAGGTAAAAACTCTTCCACTCTGCAATACAAAAAAAATATAATAACAATAAGAATAAGCAATGACGTCAACGATCGCAAAAATGCTACAGAATAAGAGCCATGTAAACCTCTAATATGGATGGTGCAACTGAACCGCCATGCTCTGCAAGATTGACAGCAGAATGCTCAAGCCTAGAAAATATGCAACATAAACAAGATTATTCAGCAAATGTATACGAAGGTGCATGAAAGATTATAATGGAATGGAGATAAAATAACCTAAAACAATAGGTCAATACTAAAAACGAAGCTAAAACAAATCACATTGTCCAGTTCATGAATAGACTTAATTAGCTAGAAATATATAAAAGTAACTTCTGCCTAGACCAAGCAGTTGATGTTTCCATGACATAGATGAATCAAATTTCTACTGGAAACTCTCCAGAGCTACCAGAGGCTTCAGATAGAATTTGGATATTTGAGGGCCTTATTCTGGTGTACCAAATGCTGTGGGCCAGTAGACATCAGCCACCCTAACATCTTTTAGTTACTAACTTTAATCCAGAATAGTTTACCCAAAAAAAAAAAAACTTTAATCCAGAATAAGCAAAAGACTATTCAACATGAACTCTTGTTTTCTTCCTCAAGGATTTTGGTCCAAACATTCAACTGCACAGAGACATACTTTTGAACCAAATCTGTGCCCCCTTTCCATGCATTTCCTAATGCCTGCCATGCTCCAGAAGCAAAATTCTCTACAGAGTTATCCAAAACCTTCAAACCCTGGCAAAATAAAAAAGTTTGAAGCAATGGCATGCTTAATGAAACATAAAAAGCAAATATCTTCTTCAAACCTTCATACAAAAATTTGAAAACATCCAAATTAATTCACAACAGAACTTTTATATCAAGAAGGACCCCACAACAACTCTTAAAGTTGGATATAATATTATTTATGGGATGATATGATGAAAGAAAAAGTGATGGATAAGAATACTGGCAAAAATGCAAATGCTTTCCTAACAGTGGCATAGACTCGAGACTCATTATCAAATATGACTACGAAGAAATACAACTCAACTCAGTCAAGCTTTTAATCTAAATAACTAAAGAAAAATTAAAACAAATAATCAACCAGCTATGTGAATCCTTTCCTATACTATTTGAGTCCACTAACAATTTGCTTTGTTTCATTGGGCCTCATCCTAAGACATAATGAACTAAAACGGGTATGCACTATCCAAGCATAAAGGTTATGGATTTTTTTCATGTTACAGCTTAGAAGTCAACCGCATATATAATCAATGGATGTACATTTTCACATAAAACTTGCCTGACCAAAGATCGAATCTTCACTAGCTTTCTCCAATTTATCCAAAGCAGATTTCCGTAGCTTATCATTCTCATCTTCACTCTCTTTATCAGTTGCAGATTCTTCAGCCCCTTCCTCCTCCTTAGAAGATTCTGAGTCCTCAGCAATTTGAATGTCTGTGATGCTATTTGCCGCTGTCTGAGCGACTGCAGTAGCCTGTTTCCACAAAGCATTGCCCAACAAACAATGAATAACAAAACACCAGACCTTAAATCAGAACGTACAGAAAATCAAAACTCAACCTCTATTACAGAAACAAACTACACAAAGGCATGTTTCAGTTAAGTGAACTGCCAATAAGTAAAGCATTAGATTTTCCTACTTCCCAATCAGAAAAAAATGCAGTAAGATTTTTATATGCCAGAATCAAAGCCAAAAAGCATAAACAGATGTAGCACTAAGCGAAATCTATCTTTGAATTGCATTTAGGAGCTTTTAAAGACCTAATCAATCTTCATCGCCGCAAATTAGATCTGATACTCCACCATGACCAAATACAATACCACATCAAAAAAATTAGGTCATTTTGTAGACGAAAGATACTTACATTGCGAGTAATCTCTTCGGCGGCCTTTTGGAGATCTGAGAGAACAGAGAACCCCCAGCCTCCCCATCCCCCTCCTCCTCCTCCACTACTTTGTTGTGGAGGTTCTTTGGCTTCTTTTACATCTACTTCTTCATCTTCTTTCTTTTGGCGATTCTTCTCTTCCTTGAGTGGCTGCTTATCTTCCTCCATTGTAGCCAAAACTAATTGGTTTCAGCTCTTTAAGGTCTTCGAAGAAAATGAATATTTCTTGAAGCTCTGCTTTGAAATCCTGAGAAAATCTCTTCAATTTCCGAGAAAATCTTTTCAATTGTTAGGTTTTACTGATCGCTTTGAATTGGAATTTTGCATTGAATTTCTATCTCTCTGTGTGTGTGAGAGAAGTCCATTTGGGGTGTGTCGCAAGGGCTTTTTTCTCACTTTGCTGATGAAATGGACATGATTTCTTCAATTTCCTTCAGCGTGCGCCACAAGGAATTTGAAGCAAAGCGACGACGTTGTATATTTGCGTAATACGACTTCGTTTCTTGCAGGTCGCTATCCTCGTTTCGCTAGGGATCTCAAAACAACCACGCCGGCCGCATATTGTTTTTAGACATATTAACCTGTTTGCATTCTAAATTTTATTAGAATTGACATTTTATATTTTATATTTTTTTCTGATACTTTTTATTCTGAATTATCAATAATTTGGCATCGTTGCATCCTCCGGCGAATTGTCTAACGGGCAAGGTCAATAGGCGACAATGTTTTTGTATAACAGTGTCGTCTATTTTCGTTTTTTTTTTTAAATGCTTTTAGTTATAAATTAAAATTTATTTTAATTCAGAATATACATTAGATGAATAATTCTTTTTTACAAATTCATATTAATATAAATAAATTAAATAAATAGAAGCTAGTTTCCATATAAACAAAAAATGATACATAATAAAATATATAGATAGATGATATTGCATTTAAAAATCAGTAGTTGCTTGTTAAGAAAAATATTTATAAATATACAATATAAATGAAATAATAAGGAAATATAGTCTCTGTCACATTTTTATCATATATAATAAAAAAAATTATAATTAATGTTTATACATTTAATTATAAATTTCAATTTTTTCTAATATTTGTCTTCCATTTGTTATGGAAATAACAACATTTTCAAAATATTATTTAAAAAAAATTAATACTTTTTATAAATTAAAATTTCTAAATGGGGCAATGAAGCAGGGCTGGACGGAGTGAATATTCTGCCTCCCACATAAACCGAGAATAGGACAGAGACGGGATAAAAAGTTCTTCCCAGAGCAGGATAGAAGGGAGGTTGCCCCCCATCCCCCCCTCTGTTGCCATCTTTAACTATCACCCTTTTGTTATGTGCCTTTTAGAACTTTAATAAAAATAAAAGTCTATTACTCTTTCTTTCCCTGAGTTGTAGTCTTTGAAGTTTCAGTAGTTACAAATAAAATTTCTATCGTTACTAGTTCTCTGTTAAAATTAATAGAAATTGAAAATTTTTGTTTTTTTAAATTTTAAAAACAACTAACAATACTAAAATCGTGTTTTTTTATATTAATTTTTTTAATAAGATACTATTAAAAATAAGAACAAAGATTATAAAACAATTAGACAATAATATTAGTAAGAAATCAAAGAGGGAGAAGGAAATCAAATGAGAAAGGAAAACTTAATTTTTGCTTCTAATTCATCAATTTCAAAGCCTTTATTTATAGGTTTATACAAACATATAAGTTACATATAGTATTGATGTAAATTGATTGTGAATCAATGTAGAAGATGAATGTTACATATGTTACAAAGAGAAGGGATTAATAGAGGGGTTACAAGAACAATAACATTGTCGGTTACAAAATGGTAGCATCCATAATATTTGTAATACTCCCCTTTGGATGTCCATCATATATAGATATGCTTCATTAAAACTTTGCTAGGAAAACACAGTGGGACAAAATCATAGCGAAAGAAAAAGAGTACAATGTTCATGTATACGATGATATAGACTTATACTACCTCATTAAAACCTTGCTAGGAAAACTCAGTGGGATAAAACCTTAGCGAAGAAAAAAGAGTACAGTTTAAAGCATATACTCCCCCTGATGTTGACATCAACTTACTGAACAATCTCTAAGTCGACGCATTCTGATTTTGTGTATCATCTTTTCAAATGTGGAAGTAGGAAGTGCTTTAGTGAACATATATGCTAGGTTGTTGCTTGATCGAATATGTTGAACCTTTATTTCACCATTTTGTTCTATCTCATGAGTGAAGAAAAATTTAGGTGAAATGTGCTTTGTTAAATCACTTTTGATGTAACATCTTTTGACTTGTGCTATGCAAGCGGCATTGTCTTCATGCAGTATTGTCAGTGTTCTTGATCGAATGTAGTTTACATGTCTCTTGTATATGTTAAATTATTGATCTCAACCACATACACCACGCCTTGCTTCATGAATTGCAATTAACTCAAAATGATTTGAAGATGTAGCAACTGTTGTTTGCTTCTTAGATATCCATGATATTGTAGTGTCTCCACATGTAAATACATACCATGACTGAGACTTTGTGGTGTGTGGATCAGAAAGGTATCTGACATCTGCATATCCAACTAGTTGCGACTTTGATCTTTTTGCATAAAATAGTCCCATATCAGATGTCCCACGGAGATAACATAAAATGTGCTTAATACCATTCCAATGTCGTTTGGTTGGTACTGAACTATATCTTGCTAATAATAAGTTCACTATAAATGATATATCAGGTCGTGTACAATTTGCAATATACATAAGTGCAATTGCACTAAGATATGGCACATTAGGACCAAGAAGATTTTCATTATCTTCACGTAGACGAAAATGATCTTTTTTAACATCTAGCGATCGAACAACCATAGGAGAGCTTAATGGATGAGCTTTGTCCATGTAAAACCTTTTCAAAATTTTCTCTGTATATGTTGATTGATGAATCAAAATTCCATTTGGTAAATGTTCGATTTGCAAACCAAGAAAAAAACTTGTTTGTCCTAGATCTTTCATTTCAAATTATTTTATCAAATAAGAACTAGTTTTTTTGAGCTCTTCTGAAGTTCCTATAAGATTCAAATCATCAACATATACTGCAATAATTGCAAAACCAGATTATGATGTTTTAATAAAACACATGGACAAATCGGATTGTTCAAATATCCCTCTTTTAGAAGGTACTCATTGAGACGGTTGTACCACATGCTTCCAGATTGTTTCAATCCATATAAAAATCGTTGCAGTTTAATTGAATACCTGTGACGTGGTTTTTCTCCAAGTACTTTAAAACCTTCAAAGACTTTCATATATATATGTCACTATCAAGTGATCCATATAAATATGATGTAACTACATCCATTAATCACATGTCTAGTTTTTCCTTTACTATAAGGCTTATTAAGAAAAGAAAAGTGATCATGTCCATTACAAGAGAGTATGTTTCTTCATAATCAATCCATGGTCTTTGTGAAAAACCTTGTGCAACAAGGTGTGCTTTGTATTTTACAACTTCATTTTTCTCATTTCGTTTTCTTACAAAAACTCATTTATATCCTATAGGTTTTACATCATCAGGGATTTGGACAACAGATCCAAAAACTTTACGTTTCATAAGTGAATTCAGCTCAGCTTGTATTACTTCTCTCCATTTATGCCAATCTTTTATGTTTTGACATTCAATAATAAACTTTGGCTCATAATCTTCAACATCTCTTATTATTTCAAGGGCTACAGCAAATGCAAATCTATTATCAACAATAATTTTATTTCGATCAAATTTTTCCCCTATTTGAACATAATTTATTGAAATCTCTTTATTATCAAATAATTGAACATCTTCAAGAGCTAGTGAGTCTATGCTCTTGGATTGATTGATGTTTTCATTTGCATGATCATTATTTTCAGCCTCTTCTAGAGTTTTTATCTCTTATTGAGGATTAATTAACTTTTATTCCTCTTTCTTTCGTTGAGCCTTATCCTTTGAACCAGCAGGTCTACCACGCTTCAGGCGTGCTCTATTCTCATTTGCAATTTCAGATCTCTCAACATTAATATCTATTCTTTCTAGAACATTTACAGCTGGTATATGTGATTTTGTCACTTTCTTTGTATCAGTAAATGCATCTGGCAACCGATTTGCAATATTTTGCAGATGAATTATTTTTTGAACCTCTCTTTCACTTTGATTTGTACGAGAATCAAAATGAGACAATGATGATGTTTTCCAAAAAATTTTACGCCGTTCATCAAAATTTGGCTTTTCTACCCCTACCGGAGGGAACACTATTTCATCAAAGTGACAGTCTGCAAATCGTGCAGTAAACATATCACCCGTTTTAGGTTCAACAATTTAATAATAGATAGATATTCAAAACCAATATAAATACCAAGCTGTCTTTGATGTCCCATTTTTGTTCGTTGAGAAGGTGTTATTGGCACATATACAACACAACTAAAAATCTGCAAATGAGAGGTATTTGGTTCATGACCAAAAATAAATTGCATTGGAGAATATTGTTGATAAGCTTTAGGTCTAATGTGAATCAAAGATACAGCATGTAATATTGCATGTCCCTAGACTAAAACTGGTAATTTTGTTCGCATTATTAGTGGTCGAGCAATCATTTGCAATCTTTTAATAAAAGATTCAGCCATACCATTTTGAGTTGTACATGGGCCACAGGATGTTCAACTTTTATCACAATTGACATGTAATAATCATTAAATGCTTGGGATGTAAATTCACTAGCATTATCCAGACGAATAGTCTTAATTGGATAATCTGGAAACTGTGCTCGTAATCTAATTATTTGAGCCAATAATTTAGAAAATGCTAGATTACTAGTAGATAGCAAGCTTACATGTGACCAAAGACTTGATGCATCAATTAATACCATAAAATATCAAAATGATCCACATGAATGATGAATAGGTCCACAAATATCTTCATGTATTCTTTGTAAAAATGTAGGATATTCAACAACCACTTTTGTGAAAGATGGTTTAGTAATTAACTTCCCTTTGAAACATGCAACACATGGGTAATCATTAGACAACATAATCTTTTGATTCTTTAGTGGATGCCCATTTGCATTCTCTATGATTCAGCGCATCATTATCGATCCAGGATGTCCTAATCGATCATGCCAAAGTATAAAAACTTTGGGATCATTGAGCTTCTTGTTCATGATAGCATATGCCTCAATTGTACTTATATAAGTATGATATAACCTAGATGCCAATGCAAGGACTTTTTCTAGAATTTGTTTTTTGCATGAGACTATAGATGTTATACAAAGATATATTTCACCAAATTCATTCATAGTCTCAATATGATATCCATTTTTACGTATATCTCGAAAACTTAATAAATTCATTTTAGACTTAGAGGAATATAAGGCATCATCAATACAAAATTTTGTTCCATTTTTCAACATAATATTAGCTTTTCCGGAGCCTTCAATCAAATTCGTAGTACCCGAAATAGTACTAATATTAGCTTTAGCTAATGTTAAATAAGAAAAATAGATTTTATCTCGAAGGATCGTGTAGGTTGCACTGTCTACCAGACATACATTTTCATCATCCCTTTTTGAAATAATTTTGCTATCAGTAGAATCCATTTCACTTCATATAAAATAAAAAACAATAATAAGCATAAAATTTAAATATTAACGTAAAGAAAATGAAGATATTATTCATTATAAAATGCATAAAACATCACAAGTAATTAAAAAAATTACAAAAATTCTTATAACTATTTTCTCATCTTGATCCTTAAGATCAATTATTTTCATTTAGGTTATCAAATTAATCCATGACATTCACATTTGTCATATCAATGAAATTCTCATTATTAGCAAAATTCATCTCTGGTTCTTCATGATCAACAAAATTCATTTATAGTTCCTTTCCTTTTGCCTTAATTAATGCTTGATAAAGGTCAACTAAATGTTGAGGAGTATGACAAGTACGACCCTGATGACCTTTCATTCCACATCTATAGCAAAAATCCTGTTCTTTTTTATATTGAACATTTTTCCATGTTTTGTTATTCTTCCATTTCTGGAGGTCTGATGTTGCTTTTTTATTTTGATAATTATTCATATGATAACTATGTCGTTTAAAATGACCATATCCACGACTTCACCCATGTCCATGGCCACGACCATTTCCACGTCCATGATCATTCTGACGCCATCGTTTGTTATTAAAAGACGCAACATTCACTTCAGGGAATGCTGCTGAGCCAGTTGGCCGAGCTTGGTGATTTTTCATCAAAAGCTCATTATTTTGTTTAATAACAAGAAGACAAAAAATCAGTTCAGAATATTTTTTGAATCTATGCTCTCAATATTGCTGCTGTAGGAGCACATTTGAGGCATGAAAAGTAGAGAATGTCTTCTCTAACATATCTTCTTCAGTTACATTTTCACAACATAATTGTAACTGAGAACTAATTTTAAATAGTGCTGAATTATAGTCTCCCACAGTCTTATAATCTTGCAAACGCAAGTGCATCCAGTCATATCGAGCTTTTGGCAAAATTACAGTTTTTTAGTGATCATACATTTCATTTAAATTTTTTCATAGATTAAGGGGACCTTCACGGTAAGGTATTCAATTTTCAATCCCTTGTGGGTATGATGTCGTAAGAATATCATAGTTTTTGCGCGTTCTTGTGCGGATGTTGTATTTTCTTCTTTTATTGTATGCCCAAGGTTTATAGCATCAAGATGGATTTCTGCATCGAGAATCCATGATAGATAATTCTTTCCCGAAATGTCAAGGGCAGTAAATTCAAGCTTGGTGAGATTTGCCATAGCTAAAAATATAATCGAATTAACAAAATTATTATGTCTTTACATTATAAACTTAAAAGATATAGAAAATTTCAAAAATATTGGGTCCAAATGAACAATTTAGAATCATATTAATGCATTAGTATACATAAGTCAAAATGGAAAGAACATAATATGATAAACCAAATAATAAATGTAAAACATAAAGAATTTAAAATTATATTAAGCTAAAAATTAAACAAAGTTTGGCATAAAACATAAAGAAATATAAAACAACTATCAACAAAATGTAAAACTATAATAGAATAATGACATAACTAAAATGTAAATAATATAAAAGATAAATGTAAAATTTTGACATAATTAATAAAAATCATGATAACAGCTTGTGAATCATGATACATGTAATAAAAATAATAATAATAACCCATTAAACATAAGACACATAATAGAATATTGAGCAAAAAGAACATATATAAGAGAAAAGAAAAAACTAAAAATAAAAATTGTGTATAACTCTAAGAAAATGAAAAAAAAATTATACATGAATAAAGTGAATATATAAACATATGATAAATTACAACTATATGCCAAAACAATTTCAAATATAATAAAAATAATAATAATGTACAGCATAAATCAATGTATAAAACAATAGTATAAAATATAGAGAAACAATTTATAAAATAATATATATTTAGTCATACATATAGATACATATATATAACCTTAAACTATATAACACAATGTATATGATATGCTAAACAAATATATAACCATATTAAATGTATATAATCACAAATTAACATTAGTGAACATGATTTTATATAAAACAAAAACAATATGATATAATTTTACATAAAACCAAAATAATATGCATATATTAACAAAATCATAAACAATGCTATCATAACAATAATATCATATAACAATTTAATCATATGAAACAATTATATAAACAATAAAATCATATTAAAATATTATACATGGTACTACATGTAATGATAAAGCCAAAATATAAAACTAATAATTGTTAATATATAAGACATCGTATCCAAAACTTGACATATCTTAATCTATAAAATCATGAGTAAAATATAATAATGCTTATAAACAAACTAACGGAAATGAAAAGAATATTTAAATATGTATACGTGTGTGTACATTGAAATTTACATAGATAAAGAGAGAAGCATAGACCTAAATATGCAAACATAAAACAATAATAATATGCATATTTTAATATATATATATATATATATATCTTTCCATGCCAACATTTATATATATATCAACTTTTACAACGAAACTAAATGAAAAGATGAACAACAAAATAGACATTAAGAGAAACTAATGGACATATTAAGTAAATCATGATACTAAAGGGATAAAGAAAAACTTATACAAATTTATAATTTAAATCAAATCAATATTTAAGAAACCATAACAATCAAATATATATATATATATATAATAATAATAATAATAAAAACTTACTTTCAAATTTGGTAAAACTTCATGCTAATAACCTATTAAAAATAAGAACAAAGATTATAAAACAATTAGACAATAATATTAGTAATGAAATCAAATGAGAAATGAAAACTCAATTCTTGCTTCTAATTCATCCATTTTAAAGCCTCTATTTATAGGCTCATACAACATATAAGTTACACGTAGCATTAATATAAATTGATTGCGAATCAATGTAGAAGATGAATGTTACATATCTTACAAAGAGAATGATTAATAGAAGGGTTACAAGAAAAATAACATTGTAAGTTACAAGACGGTGGCATCCATAATATTCATAATAGATACTATTTTTTCTGTGAGCTTCTACTCTTGTTGTTCCTTCCTCTTTCTTTTTCTCTTAAACCACATTTTGAGCTTTTTATAAGAAGAAATCTTGACGTTTGCTGCACGCTGCAAATCTAATTTCGGTAGGAACGACGACTTGTTGCTTTTCTAATAGCATAGCAGCCGATTAAGGAATTGATTTCCTAATGTTTCCAGTGGGATCAATGGATGGTTGATTCGTTGGTCTGGGCACATCCAATGGTACGAGGGACGAATTTCTTTCGGCTATGTTTTCCAGAGGATAGTTGTATGCGAAGGCCGTTGATTTTTGCCATGGGATAATGGATTTGGGTGATTGGCGGTAGCTTGCAATTTAGGTCTACCATAGGGATGTTGGGTAATTGGTTTCTATCATGGAGATGCTTGGTTCGGGTGAATGTGGCAGCTTATAGTCTTGGCATGCCATCGGGATACTGGATTGTTTGTTTTTGCCATGGGGATGCTTGGTTCTGGTGATTGGTGGCAACTTGCAGTATGAGTCTTCCATGGGATGCTGGATTGTTGGTTTCTGCCATGGGGATGTTGGGTTTGGATGATTGGCGGTAGCTTGCAGTCTGGGTTTGCCATGGGGATGCTGGGTCATTGGTTTCTTCCATAAGGATACTAAGCCATTGGTTTGGAGATGTTGGGCCCCATGTAGGTTTGCAGGGTTGGGTGGGTTCATTCTCGGAATCAAGTGTTTGACGATGATTTTCCATCATTGATGGATGATCGGACAAGTTGGGTGCTGTAATTTTACGGATTATAGACTTTTGCTTTGTTGGCATCAATGGCAAGTAGCTTAGATTTTCGCATTGATGCCTTGATGGATTTGAGTTTGTTATAGGAGAGAAAGGTTGAAAGAAAATAAATAAATAAATATAAATATATTTAACCCAATCTCTTTTTCTACGTGATTTCAAATTAGGCACTGATGATATACTTTATCTTTGGAAAACCTTCAGAAGCACTCAAAATATAAAAAAGGCCCATCATTTTTTGACTTTAAACCTCACGTACCATACACATGACACACTTAGGAACCGTTTTGAGAGGCAAAACCATCATTCCAAGCCCCATTCTTCATAATTCTAGGGTTTTCTATCTCTTGAAACCTTCTTTCTTCTTCTTCTTTCTTCCTTACTTTCACTGAGCTACCATTTCTTCTCCACCCACCACGCACCGATCGGACTCCTCTTTAGGCTTTTCACATGCGAGTTGTGATCTAACCAACAGAAACAAAAAAATTTTGTCGCAACTTTCATATGGCTTAGTGTTAATACTACTCCAATTGGCAGTTCGAATCCCACACACCACTACGCCAAAAACCTTAATCGGCGACACTAAATGCGCGACGAAGCAAAAAATTTGCATTGTTTATAAGTTGATATACGTATACATCTGTATTTCCTTTCCTATAAATTTTAAGTCTTAAAATTATATATTGTAGATGAAGAGATTAAATTACTTAAGAATTAAAAAAAAAAAAACAATTTTGCGCACTATAGGCGACGCTGGTGTCGGCAGTAATACATTATTGGCGACACCAGCGTCGCCAATAATATATTATTGGCGACACCAGCGTCGCCAATACCCTAATTTCTTTTTTGTATTTTTTTTTTGCATTGTTTATAAGTTGATATACGTATACATCTGTATTTCCTTTCCTATAAATTTTAAGTCTTAAAATTATATATTGTAGATGAAGAGATTAAATTACTTGAGAAATAAAAAAAAAAAAAAAAAACAACACTATAGGCGACGGTGGTGTCGCCAATAATACATTATTGGCGACACTAGTGTCGCCAATAATACAGTACTGGAGACACTAACGTCGCCAATACTCTAATTTCTTTATTTATTTATTGTTTTTTGCATTGTTTATAATTTGATATATGTATACATCTGTATTTCCTTTCGTTTACATTTTAAGTTTTAAAATTATATATTGTAGATGAAGAGTACAAATTATATATGTATACAAACGGTAATACTTTTTTTTTTTTTGTTGCATTGTTTATTGCTCAAAAATTCAATGTCAATCAGATATGGTAACATATAAACATAAATATATATACCTTATCATTGCTCGCCTAATATAAACATTATTAAATTACATATAATTATCATAGCCACATCCCTTCACAATCTTCACGAATATAAACTTCGTCCCTATCTTCGTCACTGTTAACATCAATGTCGTGCTCCACACAAGGGAGACGATCGGAAAATGGGTTATGATCCATGGGAGCGTCTTCGTTTTCATCGTCTTGTTGAACATCATCAACAAATACATCACGTTGTGGTGGAGATAGCACTACTGACCAACGTGGATCAACCTGATATAATTTCTTCATCTACAATATATAATTTTAAGACTTAAAATTTATAGGAAAGGAAATACAGATGTATACGTATATCAACTTATAAAAAATACAAAAAAAAAAAACAAGAAATTAGGGTAATGGCGACGCCAGTGTCGCCAATACTGTATTATTGGCGACGCTCGTGTCGCCAGTACTGTATTATTGGCGACACCAGCGTCGCCTATAGTGAGGTAATTTTTTTTTTTTTNTATCCCTTTTTAATAATTAAAATATATCAGAAAGGAATTGCATTATGTATACATATATAACATATACATTATACAATTTGTCACATATTTTTTTATTAACTATGCAAACAAAGTATAAATATTGCATTCAAATTATTTAAAGCAATACATATGTCAACAAACATGGTTGCATACTTCACTCCACTGTTTTGTGTGACACGTTTATTGTCCCTTTCGACAATGTTGAAACAAACCCCTTTAATGACATACCCTTCATGCTTCGTTACCACCCATTGTGGACCCTGTGCAAGCCACCTCAATGTGTCATCCACATTACAATTCGGTTTACATCGCTCGGCGTCAACCTATTAATGCCATGATATTGGAAGTAATTAGTATATTGNATTAATAAATAAATTAAGTGTGTCCAATTTGGACATTCACCAAACAATTAAAAGATGTATTTTAAATTAGCTATACCTTATCATGCAACCAATACATAAAAACATACCCTTCATGCTTCATTACCACCCATTGTGGACCCTGTGTAAGCCACCTCAATGTGTCATCCACATTACAATTCGGCTTACATCGCTCGGCGTCAACCTATTAATGCAAAGAATTTGGAAGTAATTATAATATTGAGGAGCATTAATAAATAAATTAAGTGTGTCCAATTTGGACATTCACCAAACAATTAAAAGATGTATTTTAAATTAGCTATACCTTATCACGCAACCAATACATAAATGTGCGGTTGTGCTCGTCTTGAATCCATTTTGCCCTCTTTCCTCTGTTTCTTTTATCGGCTTTTAAGGCTTCCAAATGAAAACTAACAACACACACAAGACACAAAATATGAAAACCGTATATTCATGCATATATGTATGTACGTGCAATATGCAATAGATATTGACAATAAAAATCCATACCTCCTATATGCCTCCACTTCCAGGGAATTTGAAAGAACGGTCATATGGACTTGCTCCCAAAGCTTTTGATCAATTTGGTACATCTTCCACCTTTAATAGGGGCACCGACATCCTCACTGTCATTCAGCCTTTGATATCTGCCAATAGGGTTCCCAATTGCGTCTAACCCTCGTTGGTATTCACTACAAAACTCGATTGCTTCTTCAGCTACATAACTCTCAGCGATGCAACCTTCTGGTCGGTTTTTGTTGCGAACATAACTCTTCAATAGTTTCATGTACCTCTCAAATGGGTACATCCATCTGAAATGCACTGGTCCACACAATCGAACTTCTCGTACAAGGTGAACGGTTAAATGAACCATTACATCAAAAAATGATGGTGGAAAGAACTTTTTCAGCATGCACAATGTTCGCACAAGATCACTTTGTATGGCATCAAGGGATGCAGTCTCGATTGATTTTTTACATATTGAATTAAAGAAAAAACAAAATCTAGCAATTGCAGCTCTCACGTTTGTAGGAAGCACCGGACGTATTGCAAGGGGCAATAGTTGCTGCATCAACGTGTGATTATCATGGGACTTCATCCCTACAAGCTTCAAGTCATCCATTCTCACAATATTACGAAAATTTGATGAATAACCATCAGGAACTTTTATCTCTGCCAAACAACGACAAAATTTATGTTTCTCTTGTTTGGATAACGTATAACATGCAGGAGGCAAAAAAGTGCGTGCTCCATGTACCGACGGAGCCAATTCAAGCCGAAGGCCCATATCCACTAAATCCAGCCTCGCATTTATTCCATCTTTCGTTTTACCTGGAATATTAAGCAATGTACCTATAATACTTTCGCAAACATTTTTCTCAATATGCATGACATCCAAGTTGTGTCGTATATGGAGATATTTCCAGTACTGTAATTCAAAAAATATTGACTTCTTTTTCCAACAGTGTTCAACCTCATATCCGCAAAAATTTGGACCTCTCCCTGTGTCGTCAAAACTACAAGCATTAAGCTTTTCCAAAATTTCCTCACCAGTCAATGGTATCGGAGGTTCTCCAAATTCTTGAATCCAATTAAAAGTCTTTTTTTGCTTTCGGTATGGATGATTACGAGGCAGAAATCTTCTATGCCCAACAAAACTCATTTTTCGGCCATGTTGCAAGCGAATAGCAAAAGTGTTATGACTGCAAATTGGACATGCATGGTATCCCTTCGTTGCATGACCAGCTAAGTTGCCATAAGCGGGAAAATCATTTATTGTCCATAGCAGCACTGCCCGTAAAGTGAATTCCTCTTTACGATAAGCATCAAAAGCCTCAATGCCCTCGTCCCACAACAATTTCAATTCTTCGATTAATGGCTCCAGATATACATCGATACGGTTGCCAGGCTGTTTAGGTCCAGATATTAGAAGAGTCAACATCATGAATTTTCGCTTCATGCACAACCAGGGAGGAAGATTATACACGACACTGATAACAGGCCAAACACTGTAGACACTACTCTGTAAACTGTGCGGNATAAATTGTCCATATAATAAATTTTTATAAGATCTATAAATTTTATTATTATTGTATTATTAAATTGATATTATGAGATAAATAAACTTGATAAAAAAATAAAATGATACACCGATTATATAAATCTTTCTCACCGAACCCAAGCTAACCGCTAACGATGGACTCGTGTGCCATGATCCATGACCCATCACATGTTATTAACGTGGGCCAAACTATTCACACCAACCACCGCTAACTCCAACCACTTAGTTTATTTATTATTTAATTTAAATAAAATAAAATACAGAGTTGACAGAGCCTCTCTCAATTCCATACCATTCCCATATCATCTCCACAATCCACATATTCCTCTTGTGGACACGTCACCATCCATGACGATTCTATCGTGATTCTACACTGCCAACATTAACTTCAATTTATTACAATAAAAAACAATAAGATAATCGGATTACTCCCAATTTTTTTTTTAAAAGATAATTAAAATGACAAAGGAGAATCTTTAAAGGACAAGAATTTTGTTTGTATTTTTGAAATTGAAATCTTTTTGATGAATGTAAAAAAGATTTCACATTAAAAGATACAAACAAAATTTACCTGAATGGTTTTTAAAAGAATGGATGTATATATTCATTGCCTATTAAAAAACAACTTTGGAAACGCTTTTATTTTATAATTCCTGTTAATACTCCACTTTAACTCTTTAAGTCACTGAAAGGGCAAGTCTAATATTTGTGGCAAAAGGGGTAATAATTAGGAAAAAGGAAATTGAACAACAATTCCACAACTAAGGAAGGGGCCATGCCAATGCCATCAAGTCAAGTCAAGTCAACTTAACATCATTGTGAACTCCACCTGCTTGTCAAAATGACCACTTATGGTAATCTGAGCAATCAAATTGGAATGCTTGTCTCCCTCTCTATTTGTTAATTCTTTTATTTTGAACCCATGATTCAACTTTTCTGTATCACGCTTCACATAGAATGTTGCATCGTTCCCAAAATTCCTGGTCTTTTTTGCTATGTTAATTTATAATAATTGCTTTCATTTAGGAATGTTAGTTTTTTTAATAATTTCATAAGATTTGAAGGATCACTGTTAATCAGAGATTCAGAGTGGTTTTTCACACCCTTTTCCTGTTCTTAGTCAAGGAACCATTTCTTACTCCTATTATCTTGTTAACTATTTTTGCTCATGCGAATGTTTTTCGAAACTGACATTGATATAATCAAATTAACCAGCTCAAAATATGATCTTAAGAGCATGGCAAATTTATCATCCTAGTTATTTATGATTGGACACAATTTAAAATAATCAAATTCAATCTTCATTTCTCATGCATCTTAAAACAAAACTAATCTTATTAATTATGTACTAAAAGCAATCCATATAGTAAAATTTTCATACTTAGAGAACTCGTACTTATTTTCTAGCTAAATTAGAGAATTTGTACATATATATGTATATCTGGATATAGTCCTTGAACTATTGTATGTTTGAAGTAAAAAGCTTCTCTCTTTAAATACTTTCTCAAGTCTCCCAGCAATTGCATTTACTTTTAGAATTTCTATACATGCGAAGTACGCGGAAGGATAAAATCCACCCTGCTTTATCCAAAACAACAGATGTCAAACCAAAAGCAACAGCCCTCCAATCAAACTTCAACCTATAATATCTCTCCTTTTTATAATAATCACCATTATTATGTTGTTCAATTGGCAATTGGTTCTCAAAAATCCTCTGAATCTAATGAAATTATGTGTTCTCACTAATAAATCCTACTTAGTACACTGTACAAGCCATTCACACCTACGGCTGGCCTTTTAATTTTTTGGGTACGTATTTTGTTGTTTGCTCATGTGGGATAAGTGTCTATATATAGTTGCTCTTTTTTGCTACTTGGATCTACTCAGGTTTTGCCATGCATTTAGCAGAAAATATTTAGTTTTGGACAAATACTGTTTTCTTTGCTTTCTGCTTTGGCCGAAATCGTTCCTTCAATCCAAACAAACAAATATTTCACCAAAGTACGTATGTTTGCGCTATTCATTTTTGTTACTACGTCCTTATATTAGTTGTTCTTTGTTATATTCCACATGACATACTACTCTGTTTTCTCTGTCAATGACAAGATTGTTTTTGGGTGTTTAATTTGCAGGGTGTGATCCACCATGAATATAGTTTGGCTTATGCTCTTGATGGTATTCTCCAATGGGTTTCCTTCTAATGGGATCAGTACCACAAGACCTGATTTTGTGAACATTGGGGCTATTTTATCTTTCAATTCTACCATTGGAAAAGTTGCAAAAGTTGCCATAGAGGCTGCAGTTGAAGATGTGAATTCCAATTCATCAATTCTCAATGGAACTGAGCTGAGACTTGCAATGCAAGACACCAAATACAGTGACTTTCTGGGAATAGTTCAAGGTATGCAAACATTCTGTACCATCCAATTAATAAACGTCCATTTCTTTCTATTCCAGTAAACTTAATAATCATTTTTCTTTTTCTATTTCCTATGCAGCTTTAAGTTTTATGGAGAATGACACAGTGGCCATTATAGGTCCACAATTCTCAGTGACAGCTCACGTGATCTCCCATTTCGCAAACGAGCTCCATGTTCCTCTCCTCTCATTCGCTGCAACGGATTTCACTTTGACCTCGCTTCAATTTCCTTACTTCTTAAGGACAACACATAGTGATCTCCACCAAATGGCGGCGGTGGCTGAGCTGGTTGGCTACTACGAATGGAGAGATGTGATAGCAATCTATGTAGATGATGATTTTGGGAGAAATGGGATTGCTGCATTGGGTGATAAACTCGCTGAGAAACGCTGTAAAATCTCCTACAAAGCTCCTCTCAGTCCAGATAGAAACCCGGAGGAAATTACTTCTGCTCTGCTCCAGGTGTCTAATATGGAGTCTCGGATTCTTGTCCTGCACATTTATGCTACATGGGGTCTGCAAGTACTTAGGGAGGCCAAGAGACTCCATATGATGGAAACTGGATTCGTATGGATTGCTACTGATTGGCTCTCCACCATATTAGATACAGACCCTTCACTCCTTTCAAAGGAGTCAGTTAATCTTCAAGGTGTCCTTACCTTGCGAATGGACACGCCAGAGTCTCCACGCAGAACGGGTTTTGTTAACCGGTGGAGCAACTTGACGACTAAAGCAAGGAAAACTAACGACCCTTTCAGGCTAAACACCTATGGTCTATATGCTTATGACTCTGTCTGGCTTCTAGCTCAAGCACTCGACTCGTTTTTCATTCATGGAGGGAAAATTTCCTTCTCGAATGATTCGAGCTTGAGGGGATTGCATGCAGGAAGAATGCATCTTGATGCTATGAGTGTATTTGGTGGAGGAGAATTGCTGCTGCATAGCATTTTGCAGGTCAATACAACCGGTGTAACTGGATCAATCAAGTTCGACACAGAAAAGAACCTTGTCAATCCTGCTTATGAAATCATCAACGTGATTGGCACAGGAATTAGGAGCATCGGTTACTGGTCAAACTTTTCAGGGTTTTCGGTTTCTACTCCAGCGCAAGTCCTAAAGATGCAGCTTAACCGTACAGCCAATTCTAGCCAACAACTCTACAGTGTGATTTGGCCTGGACAAACAACTCAGAAGCCTCGAGGTTGGGTTTTCCCTAACAGTGGAAGACATTTGAGGATTGGAGTTCCATTAAGAATCAGCTACCGTGAGTTTGTCTCGCGGGCTGGTGGCTCATCTGATGTGTTTAGTGGATATTGCATTGATGTGTTCACTGCTGCACTGGATCAGTTACAATATGGAGTTCCATATAAGTTTGTTCCCTTTGGTGATGGCCGCAGTAACCCATCAACAGCAGATCTTCTTCACATGATCTCACAGGGTGTAAGTATATATATACATATTCCTATTTACATAGTAAATATATGATATACATGCATATTGATTCTTTGATTATGTCATTCTTGTCATGTAGAGCTTTGATGCTGTGGTAGGCGATGTTACAATCACAACTAGCAGAGCAAAGATGGTGGATTTTACACAGCCATATATAGAATCAGGGCTAGTCGTAGTTGCCCCAATTAGAAAGTCAAACTCAAGTGCTTGGGCTTTTCTAAGACCTTTCACTCCAATGATGTGGTGTGTGACTGGTATATTCTTCCTAGTTGTCGGGGCAGTTGTTTGGATCTTGGAACGTAGAACAAATGATGATTTCCGGGGCCCTCCCAGAAGACAAGTTGTGACAATCATGTGGTAAGTGCTTCAAATATTTTAAAATTTATGAGCCTCCCCTTCTTTCTTTGTTTAGTTTAAGCTCTTTGATTGGTCAGTTTCATTATTTTGTTAAAAGTTGGATTGAGCACATTAACAAACTTTCGATTGTCCGAGGATAATATATTTTATATATTTTGTACCTCTCCACATTATAATGTGAACCAAGATATATACTCAAAAGAGCACTGAAATTTTGTATCCAGATCATTATGTTGATAAGATAATTTATTGTTTTCTTTATTTCACTATGCAGGTTTAGCTTTTCAACTTTGTTCTTTTCCCAAAGTGAGTGAAAAAAAGAGCAGTTTAATTTTTTATCTTCCACCATTAATTTGTCAAAAGTTGCAACGTTGACTTGGTGACCTTTTTCCTTTTGTGATATATATGTAGAAGAAAGAACTGGAAGCACTCTGGGTCGTTTTGTGCTGATAATATGGCTTTTTGTGGTCCTAGTACTTAATTCCAGTTACATTGCAAGCCTGACCTCAATACTCACAGTGCAGCAACTATCTTCGCCAGTAAAAGGGATTGAAAGTTTGGTCACAAGCAATGAGCCAATAGGCTATATGCGTGGTTCATTTGCCCTAACCTATCTAACCGATGAACTAAGCATACATAGGTCCAGACTTGTTCCCTTCGACTCCCCTGAACAATATGATGAAGCCTTGAAGGCTGGTCCAAGTGGAGGTGGGGTTGCTGCTGTGGTGGATGAGCGTGCTTATCTGGAGCTTTTCCTTTCGACCCGCTGCCAATACAGCATTATTGGTCAAGAATTCACCAAAATGGGTTGGGGATTTGTAAGTATAATATATTTCTTATATATATATAAACACTGTCACAGACTCACAGTCCACTTAGACTTAAACAGGATTATCCTGAATTATGTATTCTTAGTTCGAATCATACCATCTCCAATATCATGGAAAAAATAAAAAATGTAACGAACTAAATCGCGTGCCTTAAAATATTTGTTAAGTAAAATAGCAGGAAAAAAAGAAGTTGTTAAAAAGGTATGAAATAGAACATAAATAGAAAAAATTGAATTACTAATTTTTTTTAAATTTAAGCTAATGGAATGTAAATTTTAGGTTCATTCGAGTCTTTATATGTGTATTTAATCTCTATATGTGTATTAAATTTTTTTTAAGTGAAAATGTTAATTTTGAAATCCAAAAATTTAAATAAATAAAATATAAATCTTTATTCCTTTTAAGCATTAAGCATTTTCTCTGAGGACACAGATTGTCTATTAATGTATATATTCCAATTCTATTGCTATTTGTTTTTGTTTGTTTGACCCTTCAGAGAACAATTTTTTTTTGTTTTTTTCAGGCATTTCCACGGGATTCGCCTCTAGCGATTGACATGTCAACTGCAATATTGAAACTATCAGAGAATGGAAATCTCCAAAGGATTCATGACAAATGGCTGATGAGAAGTGCTTGCAGTTCAGAAGGTGCAAAGCAAGATGTAGATCGTCTTCAAATCAAAAGCTTTTGGGGTCTGTTTCTGCTAAGTGGGATGACTTGCATTCTTGCTCTCCTTATCTACCTCATCAAAATGATATGTCGGTTCTCTAAGCATTCTAGGGAAACTTCCCAATCTGCAAGTCTTCGTCTATTTCTTCAATTCCTTAATCAGAGAGAAGAAGATGTACAGAGCCGCTCAAAAAGAAGAAGATCAGAAAGGGCCTCAAATAGAATTGTTCATGAAGATGGAACAATTAACTTTTAAATAATATATACATATTACTTTGTATTAATGGATCAAAAAAACTTAAGCAAAAACAAATGGACCAATAAATCTTGGCTACTACAGGAGAATCTTAATAATACATGTTTTGCATATAAGATATTCTTATAGTGGTCAAGATGATAAATTGATCAAAGTCCTCGTTATTATAATTCAACTCAGTCTCACATCACAATATTTTATTTAACTTTATCATATTCTCTCTGTAATAACTGGCCTTAATTACTTTATATAAAGTAGTCTATTAAGAATCTTTTTGTATTAGCTAACTTAAATCTCACGCCACCTTTTCGTCCTCTTTAATTTGTTCCTCTAGGATAAAATTATTTATTTAAGGACAAAAAAAAAAAAAGTAAGTTGGCAACATGTCAGTTTTTCTTTTTATTATTATTTTCTAAAACAATATGCAGCATTTTTAATATATTCAGCAATATCTATTGTCTGATTCGTGGAGTTCTTAAAAGTCAACATGTACATCACACAAGTTGTAAAAATCATTTAGAAATTGAGTTATAATTAGACAATTTTATTTATTTATTTATTTTTAAATCACATTTATTCTTTTTTATGTTAAATTTTTCAACAATGCCCTCCACTTTCCGATTAATTAGTAAAACAACAATTTCTACGGTCTGATTTGTGTGGAACTGTCAAAATTCATCATACTTATCATACGAGATTAAGGAAAGTTGAAGAAAAAGCACATGTAATAAAAAGATTGTTGAAAGAGGAGAGTCAGTTCGCAATTTGCAAGTGCATTTCATGATTAACGGTTCACTTAAAAATGCTCATTTTGTGAGACAGAATTAACCCTGTCCCAACTAAGGTTTTTATTTTTTTTATTTTAATATAAACAGTGTTAATATGTTTTGGAAAGGATTGAGAATGGGTTTGTGTTAAGTGAAAAAAGAATGTTACAGGAACACCTGATCTATTATTATATTTACCGTTTAAATACATATTAATTAATATATTATTTTAATTTAAATAAAAAATAAATAAAATAATATATAACTAAATCGAATAATATTAAATTAAATGTTATTTCTAGCATTATTTTTAATAGAATTATTGCAGCATATGTTCTCCACAAAGTGGAGTAGGGAAGGCAAACCCCAAAAATTGGAGACCCATATTTCAGGAAGGCAGAAGCCAAAATAAACCGTTCACATTGAACTAATTGATTCGGTTTGAAATTAGCTTTTTTACATTAATCGATTTGATTGAGTTAAAATTTTAAAAAACCAAACAATTTGGTTCAGTTGAAAGTTTTCAGTCCAATTCAAATTAAACTGAAATACTAATATAATTATATATACAAAAAAATCCTATGCTAATAAAATTATAAAGTTTGCCATCAAATTTTCTATTTAAAAAAATATAATAATATATCAAAATCCAACCCAACAAAGACAAACCATACTGAATTAATTTGGTTTCAATTGCATTTTCTTTAGATGAATAATTTAGATTGGATTGATATTAAAACCTAATCGATTAATTATGTTTGATTCATTATCTTAAATCGAATCAATTCTGACCGTCCATCCGTATGCATATTTACTCATAGCAATAAAAGCTTTGCTTTTTTTTTTTTTTTTTGTCTTAAAGAAATTAATGAATTTGACACAAAAAACAAAAAGGATATTTTATAAAAATCATAAAAAAAAATCTCTCCCATAATCTCAGGCCATAAATCTTTTATGTTTATGGTGGTCCTTGCTCAAACGTTGGAAACTAGAAAAGGGTATAAATGAGTTGGTACAAGGGGTCCAATATGAACTGGCTCATTTTTGTTCTTTCCTACAAGTCCCTATTTTATGCAGTGTGCGTGATAGGGGTGAGTGGTCCATATATTTATTTTATTTTATTTATTTTATTGTTAGGATGATATTACTTTATGAATATCCAACTGCCTGAACCAATTCTATTAGTTGTTTAATGAGATTTTTTAATTTATAGATTTACCAAATAACTGTATAAACGAATTACAGATTATAAAATGGATTAAATTAACAGGTTTTAGAAAGTATGCCATAAATGTGTGCCATTTGGCAGGCTTGTTTGTGCCGCCTCTGTCTGGGCAAAGAAACAGTTTCAGACCAGCCCTTTCTCACTCGAAATTCTTGTGACCTCATGTTTAGGTCATACGTCAACAGTGGAAATACTAAATTTATTTTTATTTTTTAAAATTTTTTAACACATTAAATAAATAAATAGACTGATATAAAATTTTTTTACAATAATTCTATTTAAATAGTCTGTTAAACTGATACGCTATAAAAAAAATAATGTTTAGAAAACTGTTTATTTATAAAAAGTCTGTTAGACAATTTAATTCATTATTTTATTTATTTTCATCAAATTTAATTAATTTTTAAATAAATTTTATTTTATTTTGAACATAAAAATAATTTTTAAATAAACATTATATATTATAATATATAAACAGAATAATTTTTATTTTTTCTGTTACATCAATTCTAATAAAAAAAATCATCAAAGATGATCTACGACCATCAGGTGTGTCACTTTCTTTACTTATTTTTTTTTTTTCCTATTGGCACATTTTTTTAATTATTTTTGCCGGGATTTTTTTATGCACATTATTTGCATGAGCAAAGTGACAAGTCTTATGACTCTTATCTTCAAAAAAATAAAAGAATTCTTTCCACCATATTTCATTTTTTAATACTTTCCTTGCTCCAAATATGAGGTACGGCACATAAACGCAGTTGTGACTTGAAAAGCTCATTACTGTATACTTTTATTAAATATATATATAATCAATGCTTTAGATATATTTTATTCACTTCCCTCTTCCGCAAAAACGCAAGTTTGCCAAATAGGAGAGCGTGGAAAATGGTGGCTTTAGTTGCTACCTTGTTGCTGTAGTTAGTCTCCTTCTTGCCTGAAATGAAGTTTCTTGGGATTTCCTTTTTGTACTGTTGATTGTTGATAAAATTTTGCAACTTTTTTGGATTTAAAGGTGATATTTTGTTTTGTTGCTCTTTCTTTCTTTCAATGACTTCAGTTCTTATTTGGTTTTGGCTCTGTTGATTCTGTATAATTGTGGGTCTTGTAGGTTGTTGGCTCTGTCTTGGTCTCTTCTGGGTTCATATCATGAGCTGCTTTCATATTTTTATTATCATTGGCTTGCCTGATTCTCATTATTCGATCTGGTTGTTTAGTGTTTTCTCTATCTGCTGAATTACTGCTTATGTTCTTTTTGTGTATATATTACGATGTTGGAGCTTCGGTCTGCATATTCCTTTACCACTTATCTTCCTTGATTCTCATCTTACTTTCTTTTTTATTCTGTTTTTTGCATTTTCAAATTTTCGTAGTCATAATACATGCGTTGAATTTGTTAGTGTTTGCGTCTGGAATTTTTTAAGGTATTTTTTTTTTCCGCCCACTTTTTAGGAGATTCTCTTGCGTTCTTCGCTGAGCAGGCTGAGAAATAGGGGATTGTGATCAAGCAACTCACCATGAACATAGTTTGGTACCTGGTGTTGATAGTTCTCTGCAATGGGCTTGTTGCAGCAAATGGGGTTATCACTAACAATTCTAGTAGACCAAGTGTTGTAAATATTGGGGGTATTTTCTCTTTGGCATCAATCATCAGCAGAGTTGGAAAAGTGGCAGTAGAAGCTGCGGTTGAAGATATAAATTCTGACCCATCTGTTCTTGGTGGAACTAAACTGAAACTTACAGTGCAGGACAGCAATTTCAGCGGATTTCTGGGCATTATTGAAGGTATGTATTGTTTCTTTGTTGAGAGTTTTTCATTTATCTCATAATTGTTTCATAGAGAATGGTCGGTAATTCTTCTTTGTATAATCTCATGACTTGTGACAGCCTTAAAGTTCATGGAGAAAGACACCTTGGCCATAATTGGCCCCCAAACTGCAGTAATAGCTCATGTTATATCTCATATTGCGAATGAGCTTCATGTTCCAATGTTGTCATTTACCGTGACAGACCCCACCCTTTCTTCTCTTCAGTTCCCATATTTTGTTAGAACTACTCAGAGTGATCAGTATCAGATGGCTGCAATAGCTGACATGGTTGACTATTATGGATGGAGAGAGGTAATTGCAATCTATGTTGACGATGACTATGGTAGAAATGGGATCACTGCATTAGGGGACAAGCTTTCTGAGAAACGCTGTAAGATCTCATACAAAGCACCTGTGAAGCTTGAACCAAACAAGAATGACATCACAGATGTATTGGTAAAGGTGGCTTTAACAGAATCTCGGATTATTGTTCTTATTGCTTATCCTGGTTGGGGTATGGAAGTTTTCAAGGTAGCACAATATCTTGGCATGATGGGAACTGGGTATGTCTGGATAGCTACTGCTTGGCTCTCTAGTGTAATGGATATCAACTCTTCTCTCTCTCTGGATGCAATAAATGATATTCAAGGAGTTCTTACATTGCGTATGCATACACCGGATTCAGAACTGAAAAGAAAATTTGTTTCTAGGTGGAGTAACTTAACCAGTAAAAGGACAGCTTCCAGCTCACTTGGGTTTAGTAATTATGCTCTATATGCCTATGACACTGTGTGGTTGCTTGCTCATGCAATTAATGCATTTTTCAATCAAGGGGGACAAATCTCATTTTCAAATGATTCGAGGTTAACACAGTTACAGGGAGGCAACTTAAATCTGGATGCTATGAGCATCTCTAATGGTGGAAGTTTGTTGCTTCAACAAATTTTAGCCACAAATATGACAGGCCTGACTGGCCCTGTTAAATTCACTTCAGATAGGGACCTCATTCGTCCTGCATTTGAAATTATTAATGTAATTGGTACAGGGACGAGACAGATAGGTTATTGGTCTAATTATTCAGGATTATCAATTTTGCCTCCAGAAACACTTTACACAAAGCCGCCAAATCGTTCTAGTTCAAGCCAACAACTACACCCTGTAATTTGGCCAGGACAAACAGTAGAGAAGCCTCGTGGCTGGGTTTTCCCAAACAATGGAAGGCATTTGATGATTGGAGTTCCAAAACGAGTCAGCTATAAAGAATTTGTCTCACAAGTAGAAGGCACCGATATGTTCACTGGCTACTGTATTGATGTATTTACTGCTGCATTGAACTTGTTGCCATATGCTGTTCCCTATAAGTTAATACCTTTTGGGGATGGTATTAATAACCCAAGTTGCTCTGAGCTAGTGCGTTTGATCACAACAGGAGTGAGTATCATGCATGTGAATTTGCTTGTAACTTTAGAAGATCTATAAATGCGGTTCGCCTGATTTCTATTTTCTTATTCTCTGTAGGTTTTTGATGCAGCAATAGGGGACATTGCAATCATCACTAATCGAACAAGGATGGCTGATTTTACACAACCATATATTGAATCTGGATTGGTTGTAGTGGCACCTGTTAGGAAAGTGCATTCTAATGCTTGGGCTTTTCTAAGGCCATTCACTCCGAAGTTGTGGGCTGTTACAGCTGCATTTTTTCTCATTGTTGGAACAGTTGTTTGGATTTTGGAACATAGGCTGAATGATGATTTTCGGGGCCCTCCTAGAAAGCAAGTTGTCACTGTTCTGTGGTAAGACATATCATATCCTCTTTTGTAAGCATATTTTTACTTCTCTATTTAGTTCAAATACATTGACTTTGGGTATTCATACTAGTACTGATATTTGATTACTGCATACAGATCCCATGAACGATAGTGTGCTTTAAAAGTCACCTTCAATTCTTCATTCTTTCTTTGTTAGCTGCATAATATTGAGAACATGGTTAGGGGCATAATTCTCATTCTCCATTACTGGGAAAGATGGCATTTTTGCTTAGAAGTGATGGTCAAAGAGATCCAACTACTCATAGATGTGAAATTTCAAATTGTTAGCTGTAGTGAATGAGTAAACTCAGTACAATTTCTTTCCTTACAATGCATCAACAATACTAAGCATTTTAAAATATACTATCCTTTGTCTGTTTCCAATTTTTTTCTTTTTAATTTTCTTTTTGAAATATTTCCTTTCTGATTAATCTTATATTGAATTAAAAAATCTTGGTCTAATACTAACATTTAATGTCTGTGCTTTCATGATACAGGTTTAGTTTTTCAACCATGTTCTCTGCCCATAGTAAGTTAATCGGCACTTATTTCAAAGACATCAATGAATAGCAATGTCAATTATGCGTTCTCAAGTTGCATCCTTTTTTTTTTTCTTTTCTTTTTTTCCCCATACTGTGCAGGAGAGAATACAGTTAGCACCCTTGGACGCATAGTTTTAATTATCTGGCTATTTGTCGTTCTTATAATCAACTCAAGCTACACTGCAAGTTTGACCTCAATCCTCACAGTACAACAGCTTTCTTCACCTATTAAAGGCATTGAATCCTTAGTTGCAAGCAATGACCCCATCGGCTATCAGCAGGGTTCCTTTGCCCGAAATTATCTGATTGAGGAACTCAACATTGAGGCCTCCAGACTTATTCCTCTTAACTCTCCAGAAGATTATGCTAAAGCTTTAGAGGATGGTCCCCGTAAGGGTGGTGTTACTGCAGTTGTTGATGAGCGTGCATACATAGAACTATTCCTCTCAACCAGATGTCAATTCAGTATTGTTGGTCAAGAATTCACCAAAGCCGGTTGGGGTTTTGTAAGTCTCTTTTCGATCACTCTTTTTTCTTCTCCATATCCTCTATGCGCTCGTAAGTTCTTCAAAATAATTCCTTGTTCTCAGTTGAAGGTTTTAAGGTATCTACTATAATACAAGTATAAACCGCCTGACTTAAATAATTTCTAACAAGTTTTAAGGTATCTACTATAATACTATAAACCACCTGACTATAATACTATAAACCACCTGACTGAAATAATTTCTGACAATAAAGTGTGACCATCTCATTTTCTGAAAGCAAAGAGAAGAGAGAGAAATTTGCCTTTCAATAACAAGCTCTATATTCTCTGCTAGAGCTGGTTTGCAGATCCACTCTATCAGTTATTTTTTGCATAATCTCATTATATATTGCAGATAACATGTAAAGCATTACAAATTGTCTGAAACATTACATTTCCTTTATTAGGTTACCAATCAATTTCAAAAGCTTAACTGTATGACATGGACACCATTATGTATATCCGAGCTAGCACAATAAACATCTGTCACTTTCTTCATCTTTGTTGGCTTGAAATGATAGTGTTCGGCATTTCTGACCAGGCCTTTCCACGGGACTCGCCTTTAGCAGTTGACATATCCACTGCCCTCTTGAAACTGTCAGAAGCTGGTGATCTTCAAAGGATCCACGACAAATGGCTTTCAAGAAGCCCTTGTACTTCACAAGGGACAAAGCTTGAAGTAGACCGTCTAACCCTCAGAAGTTTTTGGGGCCTCTTTGCCGTGTGTGGGTTAATTTGTCTGGTGGCTCTCATAATATTTCTCATCCTGACCGTTCGCCAGTACATTAGGCACCATGGCAAGGAAATAGTGTCAACTGGCAGTAGCTCACGCTCCGGACGTCTACAAACATTTCTTTCATTTGTTGATAAGAAGGAAGATGAAGTCAAAAGCCTCTCAAAGAGAAGGCAAATGGAAAGAATGTCAAATAGAAGTGTTGGTGAAGAAATGTCAAATACAAGTGTTGGTGAAGGTGATGAATCCATGAACAGTTCCAGAGCAAGATATTTGGACTCAACTTCCCACAAAGGTACTGAGAGTGGTGACAACGTCTGATAAAAAACCATCTAAACAACCCAAAACCTTTATATATTTTTAGTCCAAATTCTACACTGTATTTGTAAACCATTAGTGTGACTTTGTGGGTATTATGGTATATGATTTGCTCTAAGGGCATGTATACGTAGATAATGAATATCATTGCATTTGGCAACAAGTACATGAGAATTTTGGGGCTCTGCGGAAAAGTGTACAAATTTAGATTGAAAACGACCTTAAAAACAAGAATTTCGCTGGCTTGCTTTCTGATTATTTAGACACTCTGACCAAAGATAAAACAGCAGTTATTATTATTTTTATTCCCTTTTTAATGACTTCCATAGAATATTGCTATTGTTGTAAATCTTTTAAAGAGATTACCTGTATTTTTTTTATCATCAGGTTACTCGAACTTAGAATCTCAAACGTATAGAGAAATGTGGACATTGCCGAACTTAGAATTTCAAACGTATAGAGAAATGTGGACATTACCACGTACAGGGACAGATCACTTGTATCTGGCTAAACTGTCCTACAGGGACAGATTACTTGTATTTGGTAAAAACTTTTATCTGGGAGTATCATTACTTGTACAATGTGTATTTACTCAATAATATTTTGAGCTTTTTTCAATATTTGCTGTTTTTGTTATAGACTGATGCATGGAGAGAAACCATATATTTATTAATTTACCCACATTTAAACTAAATACCAAATTCAATTTGGCCACTAATTTTCCTCTTACTCGGAATCTAGCAAAAGGAAATTTCATTCCCACGGTGGGGTATTAAATAAATCAAAGTTTTGGAACTTAAGGATTAAGCTATTTTTGCGTGTCAAAACTTGTTCTCGGATTTTCAAAGGTGGTCATTTTCATCGCCGCAGCTGCTATTTATTGAAATTTTGAATGGAAGCAAGATCTCCAGAAAGAAGGCCAGGTAAAATGGGAGATGCACAAGATGTTGGCCTTAATGGGATTTGGATAAGCCTAGTTTTCTTTCTCATGTTGATATTACTGATGGTGGGGAACATCAGAAATCCCACGCAGTCTTTGACGGAACATTTACTAAGATTATTAATAGGAATTTATACATTATAATATACACGTTACATTTACAATAAATATCCACCAATGTCGCACCTAAGAAATTGGAGATTCAGAAGAAGCAACTACTACTACACGTCGCTTTTGAAATATTTATAAAAGCATTCCTCTTCTCTACAGTATCTGCATACAACTTTGTATACTTCAATTAAGAGTCTTGGGAATCGACTTGCAAAATAGCCATCAAATCCTTCAGGAACTCCTCCTACAAGTTCCTGAATCACGCAACAAAATAATAAACCGACATTCAAAATGAAAAGCTTGGGGTTACCTGAAGATGTCAGATTCAACTTTTGATTGTTAGGACGAGAAGAATACAAACCTGTATTTCTTTTGGAAGTTCTCTGTAATGATTCAATTTGTTTCGCATAACTCGCAATAGGTCTCTAACACTATTAAAATTGTAACGCCTGTAGCGGCCAATGTTAGTTAGAAATGAAGGTTCCATCTTTTCATCCCATTTTGCACCCAAAGCCATGGGGGCAATACTTTCTAGTGCTTTCAAAATATCAGAGTCAGCTTCTCTATTTTCCATTTCTACCCTGTCACTAGTGTCGCGAAGAAATGAAAGTCTTATCTCAGAACTCCAGAACAGAGGATGGTGCAGCACCTCCATAGACTTGGGCCTGACAAGAATGATATTTCCATCAACAAAATTGTTTAATGGGAGTACATATAACAAATTTGCAGAAAAGCTTAAAAAGGATTATCAGATTGCTATATGAGAATAGATTAGGTATAATGAGATTAGTTACTTGTAATTTGTTATACATAAAAAAAGATTAGTTTAGAGGTCTTAAATGATGAGTACCTCAACTCAGGATCAGGGTTCAATAAACGAGAAATAAGGTCCACTGCTTCAGGGATATGCTCGACCAAGAAGATATCCATCTGGTTCTTCACAATATTTATATCACGTTCAAGACGGTCACCAAATGGATGCTTACCACCTGTGATGCAGAAAAAGAGAACACAGCCTAAACTGAACATATCCACTGCACGTGTTTGGCGTCCACGAAGAAGCTGTTCAGGTGCTTGCCAACCTGAACTGCCACAACCTGCAATTTAAGTTGTTGGATATTAGTCACAAAAAATATAAACACTAACAGTTTCTCCCCGATGATAGTGCCACTCTGGCCTTGTTTCCAAGTTTCATCCACGCATCTCAAATTTCCAAGCTTGGACTTTGGAGATTAGATTATTCAAGAATTAATGAGAAGATCAACAAATAGATTAGTTAGTCAGACCAGGCCTATATTTGAAGGTACTCATCTCCTTAAGACCAGTCTTAGAGGGAAACAAGGTACTTGCCAGTAGCATGATGACTCAAGGAAGACATATCCCCCAAAAGGCGTTTGCTAATTCCCATATCAGAAAGCTTTGCACATAAAGATTTTTCCTTAATTATCAAAACATTTTGAGGTTTTAGGTCGCGATGAATAATTCCCAATTCATGCAAATGCTGAAGCCCAGAAACCATGTCCCTGAAAAACAGAAACAGCATTGACAGTCAAGAAGATGATAAATCCTATCTACAATAGAAGGGCATTTATAATACCTAGAGAACTGAAAAGTGGAAGAAAGATATCCAGTTAAAACATATATTCAAATTCGTTTTGAGATGCATGTTAAGTGTTAACCCATACATAAAACAGTGGCCACATTTATGTTGCAGTTTAGAAGACTTTGAAGCAAGAGTTGTGGCAGCAGATTGGAACTCACCAGTTTCTGAAGGCTAAGGCTACTTTAGGAATTAGTTCACTGTCGACGCACTTGCCAATCACCAAAAAAGATTAACTAATTATGCATGCTAACAAACTTACAAAAAGAACTTTTCAATATGCTTAGATTTATAGGAGTTATTAGCAGTAACCATTATAATTTGCTTTATAATTTCATATGCACCGAGAAATGGTTATAATCTTATGAAATTGCATTGCGTTAATAAAACTTTTAACCTACCTCATCAATTTTAACAATATAGATGATGGATAACCATTTTCTTTCCAAAAATTAATTTCCGGCATAACAGTCTTCACTGACTCCAAGTGGGCGTTACACTCAAATGTGACTCTAGTAGCATGGTCCTCACCAGATATTGGATAATGAAAAGTATGTGAGTACATTTGAATCGCATCATCCAAACTGCAAGTGCAACGCTCTAGAGAAAGATAGACAAAATCTTGATCATATTCCACTCCATACCATCGTATAATGTTTGGATGTCGGTCAGATGCTATAAGATTCTGAATTTCTTTAAAAGCTATGTCATGGTGAGCTTGAACAAGGCGTTTCACAGCAACTGGTCGGCCTTCATAATTTCCCTCAAGGACAATGGTCCCATTACTTCCCTTAGCAATTTCTGTATTTGATACAAGTAGTTTACCTATCCTCCGTGCACTGGCACCAAAATCGAGAAGTTTATTATGCACTGACCATATTTTGCCATCACCATCACTGTGTGCAAGGGCATCCTCGTTTTCAGGTGATGAATGATTTTCCTTGTTATCAACACTGCCATTATTCTTTCCCAATTTTCGAACTTTCTTCTTCTTAGAAGATGAAGCTTTTGAACTAGAATTTCCTGGCTGCTCACTCAAGCTAACTTTTCCTCTATTCACTAATGCACAGTGGTATATAACAATGCCCATGAGAATGATAACAGACAAAGTGAAAGTCAATGTAGCTGACCAGTCATAAAAAATACTAAACACATTGTCATGAGGAATTTTCATATCATGCACATCTACTAGCTCAGAATCACCATTCTCAATGAGAGGCAAGGGAGGCTTGGCCTTGTTGCCTTCATTTTGATGGACATTTGCTTTCGGTTGAAGAGAAAACATTGGGTCCTGAATAGGTGCTGGGAGCATAATAGTATCCTGCCTAACATCTACAAGTTTTTCACCCTCGAGTTGGGAAGCAAGCATTAGACCTGAACCAGACATTGGGAGCATGGTATCTTCATGAAGACCTCCTGATAGTCTTTCAGACCTAAGTGACCCTAACAAAGTATGATTTCGAAGGCGAAAAATAATTGCTTTTGATTGGCATGACAATGGTAAAGCAATATCTCTGCCAGAGCCCAGTTTGTCTTTCATATTAAAAGGAGTCCCACTTAATGGATTTTCAACTTCTTGACAAAGCAACGCTGCTCCAATTTCAGCAATTGTCATATTCCATGATACTATTTCTGAGTTAGGGGAAAATGACTTCAAAGTATAATCGGTCCTCATAATTTGTAATCGCAGTTGAGCAGTATTTGTGTCAACCGAACCAGACTTTACCAACTCATTGTGATTTGGAGTACTATTTTTAGCATTCTTCTCCTTATTGATATTCATCGTAGATGAAGAATCAGATACAGAGTAATTACGAATCACCCTTCCAGTCTCTGGTTCAACCTCAAACACAGAGGTCTTCTTAGATCCAAGTGTAACTGCTCCATCCTCTGATATGTATGGTGTACTTCTGATGAAATCATCAATGGACATACAAAGTTTCTGCAAGTGCAACAATAATACTCAAGAAGCAAAGCATACAAATAAGAAAAAAAACCACTGTTATAAGGGAAAAAAAAATAACTTCAGTCAACTACACGAAAATAAAATCTTACAGCAACATCATCGATATTTCAAAAGCAAAATGTTTTATATGCTTATTGAATATCAAAATCCAACCACTACAGAAGACAAATTGCAATTAAGAGCCTAAAAATCTAAACATGATAACATGGAACCATAGCATCAGCATGAGTCAACATAAAGAAAAAGAGTAAGAATTAAATCATAAGCTAGAAATTCTTTAAAGAAAGATATGACATTTGGATGAACAGCTACCAAAATCAAATAAATGAAACGTGGAAAGCAAGTCTACTAAGAGAGTTACATTACACTAACCAATTATGGGCACTATACTGAATTTAGCAATTGATACAACAACTCTTTGATAAGTTGCCATTCAGTCTCCCCATCAGGCACAGAAACACTTAAAAGCTTCAATACATAAAATATCCAAATTGCAAGGGAATCTCATCCTTTAGGTGCCCTATCTTTATTACAAAGGAATAAAGAGTAGAAAAATTAAATGGTCCAGTTTCAGCCTAAAAGACCAACAATTGCAATTGGAAAACACTGCTTTAAAGATGAGAAGCTAAAAAAAAAAAGATGTTAATGCTCTGCTCTAAGTGCATAACGTAGGAGATTCTTCAAACACTAAAGATAGAGAAAAGTAGTGAGCAGAGCTAGAGATGAACAAGTTCATATGCAATCAGGATACACATATTGGTCCAGAATTTGGCTTCATCTTGTATCAATAGAACCTTTTCCCATAAAAACAATAATATAAGGCGGCCCTTGTAATGTTCTATACCATACCATTCTACCAAAGTGGAAAAAACTGCTTTAAAGATGACCAACAATTGCAATTGGAAAACACTGCTTTAAAGATGAGAAGCTAAAAAAAAAAGATGCTAATGCTCTGCTCTAAGTGCATAACGTAGGAGATTCTTCAAACACTAAAGATAGAGAAAAGTAGTGAGCAAAGCTAGAGATGAACAAGTTCATATGCAATCAGGATACACATATTGGTCCAGAATTTGGCTTCATCTTGTATCAATAGAACCTTTTCCCATAAAAACAATAATATAAGGCGGCACTTGTAATGTTCTATACCATACCATTCTACCAAAGTGGAAAAAACTGCTTTAAAGATGACCAATAATTGCAATTGGAAAACACTGCTTTAAATATGAGAAGCTAAAAAAAAAAAAAAGATGTAAATGCTCTGCTCTAAGTGCATAACGTAGAAGATTCTTCTAACACTAAAGATAGAGAAAAGTAGTGAGCAGAGCTAGAGATGAGCAAGTTCATATACAATCAGGATGCACCTATTGGTCCAGAATTTGGCTTCATCATGTATCAGTAGAACCTTTGCCTATAAAACACTATAATATAAAGCGGCACTTGTAACGTTCGATACCATACCATTCTACCAAAGTGCTCACTCTGCATATACAACTCCCAGTCATCTCCACAATCTATGAAGAATCCGCTACTTTGTTCATTGCTATTTTCTTTATCAATATCTTGTCCCATCACAGGAGCCTGATACGAACTGTAAATTGGCGGCCCTGAAGCAAACGACCAGATTTCTCTCATTGAGCTACTTTCTACTAGATGTATTGTCCCATCCAGTGCAGCAATTAATGCTGTGCTAGGATTATTGCCTCTATAAAAAAAAAATTAAAAAAAAAATTAATTAAGTTATAGATCAGAAACCATATTAGGATTCAAATAAATTTTAGAAAAACACTTTATTAATAATAAGCTAGCAAAACCATAAACAAACAACAATTCTTTGTTTATTGATGTTTATATATAATATGGCCACATTATCTTCCAAAGTTCAAGCAACAGCAAGTTAGTAAAAAGATAATAAAAATAAAAAATAAAAATTCACTAAAACACAAGCGCTGGTCTCGGAATAGACAAACTCTACCATTGTCATAGCTAATGGATTTCCAAGCGCGTTACTAAAAATTCTGTGACGAGTCGATGAAAAAACCCCCGGGTCAAAAACAAAATTGTACAAAATTTGTCTAACATAATATAATACACAAAACACATGAGAGCCAATTTGATATTTCCTCGGATAATGAAAAACGAAGAGAAAAAACTCACGGTGAATGGGACAGAAGGGATCGGCCCGGGGATCGAGACAAGGGTTTTAAATTGTTATCATGAAAGCTCCCAATATGCGACACCTTGGTCTCCGAGTACGAAACGTCGTCGCTTAAGACGGGAATCGGCGAGATCAGTAATAAGAGCGCGCATAGTAACCCAACAAAGGGGTTTCTCATAATCATAATAATTATAATCTGTGGACGGGACGGGAAACAATAAAGGTGGAAACTTTGGGTGAGTTGAGGTGCTTTTTTACAATTGCAGTGGCTTTGAAGGAGTTCACCACCCTTTTCCAGCATCGAACATTCTATGCTTTTTCCTCACCTTGCGAACTTCGAATCTCCTCCGCCGCCCCCGTCACGTTATCCCATTTTTTCTTCCTCATTCGTCTTCTTAAGCTGTACTTTCTTCTAAAAACTGGACTGTTCCGGCTGTTGGGTCTGTCAACAAGTTTCAAGTCTAACACGGCTTTTGACTTCAAAATGTAATAAGTAAATAAATAAAACTCAAATATACAAATTTTATATTTATTTTATAATTGTAAAATATTGATCATACTTTTGGCTAAGCGAGTACATTTTTTAGGGAAAAAAATATTATTAATCATTTTTATTTTTATTTTGGTGAATAGATCATATTTAGAACGTAACCTTTTGACTTAGAGTAGCTGCATTCATTTATCTCCAAATGACATTGACTACTTATTTTCATAATTGTGTTAAATTGGGATACTGTGTATATGTTTAGCTTTAATAAGGTGGCTTTGTTTAAATTACCTGCAGATTTAAAGGGCCTTAGTAGAGCTTCACACTCTTACATGCAAATTTTGATAGTTTTGTCTCAATGTAAGAGGAAACATACCACATATATATTTAATATTTGTTATGTTTAAATTTAAAAATTAAAAATTAAAAATACAAAAATTATTTAAATTTTTAAAAATATTTAATATATTTAATAGTAGCCTTATTATATATTTTCATTTATTGTTGAACTCATCTTTTTCGGTTTTGTTGGTAGGGTTTTTATAACATTGCATTTTCTTATATGGATGCCTGGTTCGATTAGCAGTATGTCAGACTCAGCTTGCTATATAAAGTTTGACCATTCTTTATCATTAGACTATCTCGAAATATTTATTACTAATGGCAATAATTTTTCTTTTAGCATTTTAATCATTTTACTTTCTCTTTTTTTTTTCTCCAATTTTCGAAGCCGTGGGTAAATAATAAAAAAGGAAAATACAAATCTTTGAATTTCACGGTAATAAAGTTTAAAACTGTTTTTTTTTCTTTTTTCTGAAATGATTGGTGGTACAGAGAAAGTTGAGATTTTTTACCGTACAACCATTTTGTACTGTAGAAAGAGCGACGAAGTTAGTAAAAAGAAATTGACTGAGCGAAATGAACTGGCAGCTGAAGCCTGAATTTGGATGGTTGACCACTTGACCTATCACATGCGGTCAGTTTAGTCACTTTTTTTGTCCGTGCTTCGGTCAATGTACACCCAAACAAGGAGAAGGAAGAAAAGAAAAACATTGAAATACACTGATTATACGAAAACTATATCTATTTGAATAGAAAAAATCTACAAGCATAATTGATTTTAAAACAAAATTCATGGAGCTACTAAACCTACTAGATTCTTTTTCTTTTAAATATTTTTTCACCCTGTACATGAAGCACACTTAAACATGGAACACACCCAATCCCAATTCTAAAATAAAAACAAAATAAAAAAAATCACTCAAAAAATTAACAATATAAAATTTAATATTGGAGAAAAATGAACCAAATGCTTTCTTGTCCCAAATTGAACTAATTGAGTTTGTATAGATGAATCTAGCCTTGAGGCCTAGGCTCTTCAAGACAAGATCCACATGTATATTGTTGACCAAGCGGTGAGTGCTAGAGCTGCAACCAAGTAGGTCCAGAGTAAGAGAACCGAACACTCTTCCTGACCCACATCAAAAAGCTGGGTCATGGTACCTGCGTACATACAAATATAAAATTTATCAGTATTCGATAAAATTTATTTTCTAAAACTTGTTAACAATATAATATGCAAATCATAATACGAAAGTATAAGTTACAAACCAATATTCATGGCAGGTGGAAGTGTAAACTGAACCATCAGAACAAAATGAAACAGAGGATCTGATGGGAGAAATCCAAGACTTCCAGCTCCTTTCACAATAAAAATACCAATCACAGGAAGTACAATGAATCGAACACAAATCACCCCGATTATCGCAAGAGGTTTGATCTTTGATGAGCGCATGCCTGTTCAGATTACCAAGAAAATATTATCAGATTAGAATGTTGTTGTCTTAAAATATGAACAAACAGAGCTCCAATATTTACCTTGAACGAGGTTGCCTCCTAGTATAAGGGTGATACAAGGAATTGTTCCATCCCTACACATAACTTTTACAGTCAGGTCAAGATATTATGCAGAAGAAGCCGACATAGAAAATGGGTCACGGTAAAAAAAAAAAAAAAAATCATACCCCAACAATTTTACGGAGTCTTGGATCACCCTCAGTGGGGCACTTTCACCAATTACTAAATTTCTCAGCCATGAAACTGCCCCGAAGATGAATCCCACAATCTGACCAACAAATAGCAAATTAAGCAACCCATGTAAATTTTTGTACTGATGATCACTATAACTATCTTATTAGCCAATAGCAGCAAAGGAAAAACTCACCGCACCCAGTGTTGGAGGTGCCATTAACTCTTCCAATGTTTGGTGCAGAAGCTCTACCACTTTTTGCAAGAATGATACTCTTCCTTTGCTGTCCACTGTGCTGACTGATTCTTGGTCTACTATCTGAAATTGTCAGGTTTTCATGAACATCTATGCACATGCAAGGAATTTTCTGACTTCACATCCTCAAATACAAGCCATGATATTGATAAAGAGTGCTTACATCTTGGTTTTCAGGGTCTTCTACTGACTTGGTTGACACAATTATATCAACATGCTCTTCATGTTCTCCATTCAGAAGCTGAGTTTGGGAATCAGAATCTAGATCCTTGTTTGGAGCCTTTGCAACCTCCTCCGCTGCTTGAAGTGCCTTGAATTTCATGGTTGAGGTCCGGATCAGCTGATAAGTATAAGTCCAGATGAAGAAACCGCCAAGCTGCAAAACCATAATAAGTATTGGTTAGAGATAGAGGAAAGACAGGCCAATGCAGCCTCCTCCTTGTAGTTGGAAGTAACTAACTTTTTCAAAGTATTAATGGTGAAGGAAAACAATGTCAGTTGCATTACCGCCATGGAAAAAGAAGCATAGGAGAGTCCAATAGAGCTACAGGTTTTACGATCACCGAATGGACTTCCATCCTCCTCGCAGGTTGAAGGGACAATTATGAGGAGGAGGTTCCCCAAGTTTCCTATTTGACAAGCATTGAATTAATGAATTTAGCATTGAATGTCAAGTAAAATCTCGACATTGTCAAAGGCTAATATATATATATATATATACCTGATGAACATGCAGCAATGATCAAGCCTTCCAGATGAGGCTTGGGTTTCAGTAGCTTCACGACCACCCATCCAAGAATCCCTCCAATTGCAAAAGTAAGCGCTATGTTTACGGGCATAAACCACCTTTAAGAAATGATCAAACAATTAGTGCCAGTAAGACCACTCTGGATATTCAATGACCTAGTAAAATGCAACACTCAGAGAGAGAGAGTGTGTATATATTTTCTGAGAAAACTATATCCTAAGAACCCATCAAATATAACAAAATTCGGAATGTTACATAATAAAAGCGGTAGAAATGGAATATAACAGAAGCATGTAAAACCCCTGACCTAGGAAAGTGGCACATAAGATTTGAGCATGAAAAAATTTACCAAGTTGTATCTTTCATTATGTGATAAAGAACGATATATAAATAGCAATAGCAGTAGCTACTGAAAATCTTACTTACCAAGAAATAATGTCCTGAAGCGTGACAGTCTTGGCCAGATTTGCAAACATGAGAGCAGGAGTGAAAACCATGAACACAATCTGCATTTCCGAAACAATTTAATTATCAGATAAATCCAACCATTTCCAATAATATTGCAAACAATTTAACAACATTAGGAACTATGCTTCGTCACTTGCCAACTTAATCTTCCAAAGAAAGTTTATCTACAAACTGAATGTAAAAGGAAATTGAATATGTTCTTACCTTGTTCAACGATCTTCGAGCATCTGCAGGCAAAAGGTTGCAATACTCTGTAGCCATGAAAGCTCCCAATCCACTGATAATGAGGACTTGTATAATTGGCATAGATGCCACCTCAAAGAGTGTGAAGAAGCCCATCTTTTACTTTCTCTATTGAAACTTTGCAATGTATATATGTACTCTCGGTATATTTCCTTATAAAATTTATTAAAAATTTTGTAAAAATTTGGAGTTTGTATACGAGAGCTATCTAGCTAGCTTGCTTGGATCTTTTGCTGGTACAAACTTGATTTTAATAGAAGAGAAGAAAAATCCTGCGAAACAGCACCGGTGCAAAGAGAATCGTAAAAAGACAACGTTAGTCATCAAACATATTCAATGCAAAATCAAAAGTTGTACAAAAAGAGGCGGCTCTTAAGAAATCAGCCAAAATAAATAAATAAAAATATATTGACCGTTAATGGCATTTACATAACTGAGGCCGAGATAGGAAATAGCCACGAAGGTACTAAAATTGTCTTTTACTTATAGAGCCTGACCACTATGCAACCCCCTTATGTTTTGTACCTTATTAATCCCCTATCGTAATTTGTACTATTAAGAACAGCTTCAGCAATTTCTCTATCATGGGAAATTTACAATTTGTAGTTTTATAATTTTTTTTAATGTTTATATGAATCATTTATATTCTGTACATTGAACTCAAATGGAGAATGAATATATAAATATATATATATAAAGAAAAAACAGAGAGACCAAATCAGACTTGATCTGCAACGGGTTTAGGTTCATTTGGCATATATTTTAACTATTTGTCTCGGTCCAGATTTGTATAACAAGGCTGGTCCACAAATCATAAAAAATGTCAATTGGTTTTTTATTTTATTCGATCTTTGATTAATTAAGAAACAACAATTTAAGACTTAGCGGTGACAAATATTTTAGATCTAATAAATATATATTTGAATTATTTATTTCAAACCGACAAAGAAAAACAACTCAATTCTTCAACTGGAAACCATAACACAATAGATTCTACATGCATGACTGTTGAAACATCGGACTGCATCCCAAATTGCTTTAGTTAAATATGAAAATTAAGCTCAACAATGCTTACTTGTATTTTAAAGAATTAAAGTTCGTAAAAACTTAATGAGAGTAAATCAGCATATTCCACGAAAGTTCGATCCACCGAAATAGTTCTCACTGTAATAATTATTTTGACCATTAAAAAAAAAAAAAGAAACTCAGTAAAGAAACAAAATAATGACAGTTACTTTTAAAAAGAAGCAATGTACATGAGCCAAAAAAAACATTTAATGTGCAAACAGCTAACTAGTAGAACCACGGACAGGACAGCATTAAGGTTGTCACTTTCGTTTCACTATTTCATCTTTTCTTTTCTTTTCTTTTTTTCACTTTTTCTATTTTAGACCAATTGGAAATTCAATTTAACATGGAATTAACGCGGATTGATTATAAAATTCCATTTAATGAAAACATAAATATGAATTTTCGACCTTTTGTTTAATTTAGTAAAAAAATATTAAAAGGATATCCAGCTCTAAATTAAGCTAATAAGGGAGAGATAAAAACATCCAAACCAAACAACTCATCTATTACTGTCTGTGGCCCCAGCCTTTCTATACCACCAGTTGTCAAAAACACAATTGAGAGCTTTCATTATTAATATTTATCATATAGTAATTTATTTATTTTTTGGGTAATTTTATCTTCTTCTTCTTCTTTTTTTGGTGAATGGGTAATTTTATCATATAGTCGGTTGAACGTACTTTTAATTAGGAAACCATATGAATAGACTGCTATAAATAAGGAAAAGAATCACTGCTACTTTTTTTCTTAATTTAAATAAACTAGATGCAACATAATTTTGATCTTCAAATTGGACATTTTTAATTTCTTTTCGTTACTGACTTGAAGGCACATTGAGTTTGGTAACTGCAAAACAACGTCTGCTTTCTGTCTCCTTCAAATATTATTATATGCAGACTTATTTGAAGGCACAAGAAAAAAAAGCGACTGACTGAAAATTTGAGGAGAAACAGCTGGAAGAGACGTACAATACTTTTTTTTATTTTGTTTTTGGGTAGATGGAAGAGACGTACATATATACATACAGGCTATGTGTATTTATATTTATATAAATCAGAATAAGGAAAATAGGAATAAAATAAATAAATAAATATATATATATAATTCTAGAGTATAAGTAGGACACGGTTCGTAAGAGACAGCAAAAGAATTGGAATTGCTTTGAAACGTAACCTTTTTTCAAAAAGTGGAAGAACTTAAATAATTGCAAGGAGAAAGAAACGTCTTAATTAAGAAAAATCCAAAATCTCAAAATCTACATTACTGATTGGGCTTCTGTTCTGTGGTTTAGAAACGGATAAGTCAGCATAATTTATTATTTATCTCGTTAAGTAAGCCAGCAAAAAGCCGCCGTAAAGGAATATTAATCTCTCTTTTCACTGGATATAACAGAATGATTGGCAAAGAACTATTATTTATTCAGAGTTCCTGGAAAATCCAAAAAAAAAAAACTTAATTTGAAAACTTTTTTGACAAGTATCAGTAATATTATACACACAAACAAAAAAGTCAATCCCGGTTCGATCGAAACTGGATAACATATTTGCATTGAAAATGAAAAGTGATGATAATGATTCGTTAAAGGAGAGGATAGCAAATTTTAGAAAGAGCTAAGGATCGAGCTCAAGGAACAAGAAAATTAAGCAGAAAAAAAATGATTTAATAATGCAGAGAAAAAGAAAAAAAAAAGTATATATATAATGATTATGTGGTTGAGAGGGAAAGAAAACCTGGAAGAAAGTCTGGGTAGAGAAATCTGAGAAGCTGAAAACATTATTGGCGATGAGGTGGAAGAGAGATGGAAACGGAGACGGAGACTCAAAGGGAACGGAGGAGAAGAAAAGCCATAAATATCGCATGCCGCTCAAAGAGATGCCCAAATAATTCATACACCTCTTGGGCTCTTCCTCTAGATTGTAGTGGGTTTTCTGAATTTAAGGCTGTGTTTGGTGGCTATATATAGAGATAGAGAGAGAGGTATTGCGGTTGGCTTTGGCTTCCGCTACGATACTTAATTTAATTATTTGTGTTATGTGCCTACTTGGTGGCTGGAGCCATTTTTTGTTTTTTTGTTATTTCGAAATTTTGGTGGCTGGAGCTTATTACCTTAATTTCCTGGCTCTGTGACTCTATCTCTGTCAATTTAGATAATGATGTTTACTTTGCTTCTAAACCAGAAGAGAGCAATTAATTTTAATGATACATATAAACTAATCTTATCTTTTTGGTTACAATACCATCATCACCGCACGAATATCAACGTAATTACCTGCAAATTAACGTACATTGACACTCTTCGATCACGAAAAAGAAGGTGCTTTGACAAACCCATTCATTATATTGCTTTTTACTTTGACACAAATAACCCCCTTTTATATTTTTTATTTTTTGACCTGAAAGCTATATAATGTTTTTTTTATATATCATATATATAGTCTTGTATAATGTAAAACGTATTTTACTATGGTTAAACTTAATACAAGTGTAGGTCCCGCTTAAACGTAATGATCACTTAATACTATGGTTAAAATTTTAATAGAATACTAATTAAATTAAATTAATTTTTTTGAAATTATATCGATTTCAAACTAATAAACATTTTGTATATATATATAAAGTTCATTCCCCAAATATATATATAGTCAATTCAAATGTTTGCTTTTATTTAAAGAACTAGTTTTAATTTTACTACAGTAATTATACTTTGTGATGGTTTAATTATTTAAGACATAAGAGTATGGGCTCTTTAAAAATTTTATTTTTTTTATTTTAAAGAGATATATCTCTTTTTTATAGTTCAAATAGATTCTTCAAAATAAAAGTTGTAACGAAGAGTGGAACTTAACTTTTTAAAAGTAGAGAGTCAAACTCACTTTCTATATCAAACTTAATTTATTATTGCATACAATTTTCTAAGCATATTTATAATTAAATATATTAATTATAATTTCATATTATAATTTTTTTAATACTATTTTAGTATAGAAATGATAAAAAAAATATGAATCATAATTGTTTATAGAAAAATACAAAATAAATAGTGATTATAAATAGTACTATTAGAGTTGACAAAAAATTATACTTTATATTTTTTAAAAATTTTAAAATGCTTTTTATTTTAAAAATTATGATCTTTAAAATAAATAACATCATTGAAGATATTATAATAAAGCACATGCAATGCAAATATATTCATATTTTTTTTTGGTTAACTTGCAATGCAAATACATGCAATGCATTCATATATGTATGCGGTATGGCTAATAAATTCATGACGAGCCCCATTGGCCATTATTACTGAAAAAAATGAAACATGGATGTGGGATGGAGGGGTGGCATCGTAATTCATATGGTATTATCATGTCTCTTGATATATTCACCGCACGTGCCTCTGGTTGGAATTGGTCGCTATTTCGCTTAAGAGGGAGGACGACACGTCGTACGTGTAAATACAATTTAGATTTTAAAATAGATGGATCATTTCAAATTTGTTTATTCGACCTCCGAATCAACACTGTTTTAACGAGGTGCAGTAAGGTTTTATTTGGCATCCATTTTATTTTTAATTATTTTCTTACTTATTTAAAAATGTTTTTTTTGTAAAAATTAATTTTTATTAGCTTTTCTTAAATAAACACTTTTAAAAAATTATTTAAATATTTTCAAAATCTATTTTTAACTTTTTAGAAAGATAGTCTAAATAAATTATCATCATTTAGATTGGTTAAAAACATAATAGTGATGGAGCCCATTACCTTTTGAAAGTAAATGGCCTTTGATTTGATATAGTGGGAACTATCATGAAAAACATGGTTTTATAATGAACTATGTGGTGACGTGGATTATGAAAAATATTAAAAATTATCACATATCTAATTAAATTATAATAAGTTAAGAGACAGTTACCAGTGAAAAATGATTTATGTGACTAATTTTTAATAAAATTATATGTTATTTAACGATTTAATTATAAATTTTAAAAAAAAATAGTACAAAAGTTAATATATAATTAAATTTATTCAATTACTTTACAGGCAACCATCACCACTTATTACAGTTAGCAAAACTGTTTATGATAAGATATATATATTTTTTTGGTCTAACTGGTTATGATAAGATATGAATGTGTTTTTTCCTCTTCTTTGATTAATTAAAGGAATTGTCTAAGTTACCGCTTAGGATTAGAATGAAAATCACGAAGCGAGACGAGAGATTAATATGAAGGAGGGACTTCCAGGTTTGTTTCTTAAAATAAAAAACCAACGGAGTTCAACTGCTACTACTGGCATCGGGGTCTATATATATATATATATTTGATGGAAGCTCTCATAAATGTATGACATGGTGCATAGAAAATTATATTCATTCCATCTAGGCAGGAAGTATCTGCAGAATTAAACTTTGCTATAATGATTCTGATAGATGCATTCTGCACGTGCTTAAAGTCTTTATTTTCAAAGGACCAGACCTAGGTATACCTACAATAATATTACAAATACAATTTGGCCACAAATATGAAGATAGTAAAGAGATCGGGACAAACCTTTCCCCATCAGATAATGCAAATTGTTAACAGTATTTTTAACTATGGTGTAGAGGGGATTCATCACGGGTCGGCGTTTTAATTTTCTTCAACTTCGTACTCAAATAGTCAAATCATATCATGGGGTATAATATTGGACTCCAAAAATAATTTCCACACAGTTTTGTCCTTCTACATATATATATATATATATATATATATATATATATAAAATGTGTACTGGTTTCAAACCGATTTAATTTGAAAATAATTAATTAAATTTAATTAATAATCGATTTAAATTTTTTTAATCTAAATTGAACTGATTTATACATAAAATTTAATCTAATTAATAATCAATTTGGATGATTAAATTTTCAGCTTAAACTTTATTTAATATTTGAGTTTTTTTTTATAATTTTTAGGCTTTTTGAATTTAATATTTTAGACATTTTCATCTTTGATTTGTAGACTTTCATTCATTTGATTTTGTTTGAACATAATTTTCTATTGAATAAAAAAAATATTTTTAAATGTTGTTTTAAAATCTAATACATAAAAATGTAGATAATTATTAAATAAAA